>JBAIZL010000367.1:340000-405000 GCA_036971475.1 Prosapia bicincta
ATGATTTTAGATATTAAAATTGAATATTCAAATATCTAAGTATCTACGTAACTATACACATAGAAGCTCATAATATTGTGCGTACACGCTTTAAAATTGCAGCAAAGCTATTTTGATATTTCAAAATAAATATTTCAAGCAGCAAATCCTTCAACTGGTCCTATCAGTTTATAGTGACAACCTTTCATGTCTTTGTTTTAGGCACAAGGGAACAAGCGTTCGTGTACGCGCTTGGCTCAGCGGCTCTGACGTACGCCATCGCCCGGGCATGCGCTTCAGGTACGATGTTCCACTGCGCATGCGCTACACCGCCACGTGACCCACCGGATAGTAACTTCAAATGGGGCGGCTGTGGTGATAATTTTAAGTTCGGTTCGCACTTTGCCAGGCAATTTATCGACTCTGCGGACAAATACAGGCCGAAGAAAACACAGAGGGGGAAGAAACGCCACAAACTCGTGGAAAATGGAACTGAAGATGACCATTTGAGCCGAGACGAGAAGAGGCTACAAATATTAGCTTTGGTTAATTTACACAATAACAGGGTTGGCAGACGAGTAAGTGAGAGTGTTAGATAAGAAAATTTTAAATAGAAGTTCAAAAGTAGAAATAAATAGAATGTCTTTTTTAATGAAGAATTGAGATTTAATTTGTAGGTTAGAAATTCCTCTATATTTGTTGGTCTTTTATTCCGATGAGGGCCGTATTTAGGGGGGAGGGCAAAGGGCCCAGAAACTCTGAAACACAACTAAAAATATAAATGTTTTAAAAGTATGCCTATGAATAAGAGAGTACGGACACAGTCTGTGCGGTCATGAGGGTATTATCATTCATGTTTTTGTTTAAAATAAGTTTTAAATTCACTCTCTCAGTAATACCCCCTCTCTCAGTAAGGCCCTCGTTCCGATAAGGGCTTAACACCTGTAACCAAACTAAAGAGCATGTACGCCTACACTTTACACAATCAATGTACGCCTACACAATCTTCGACAAACATTCCATGATTTTGGTCAGGCACAATCCATGTCCACATATCTAACCCAGTCTAAAAACACTTTTTTCTTTTAAGATAGGAAACCTTTCATAAGGTGTAGCTTGTGGACATATCTTTGCAACATTGATATAGCGTGAAGTTACTTTTGTTACTTTACCGAAATTAACGACAAAACTCTCCATTTTCTCAGAACAGAGAGATTAATAGATTTTTTTTTTACCCTAAATGAAACTCCTCACATCTTGTGATACATTCTTATCTGAGGGCGAAGTTTTACACATTTTTCAGATGAAAATGTAAACATCTTTCTTAATGTTAAAACATGATAAGTTATACACACACACACACACACACACACACACACACACACATATATATATATATATATATATATATATATATATATATATGTATAATATTTCATACATTCTTGACCAAAATAGAGTTATTTCAAAATATATAGTCATCAACGTAGAGCTACTCGTTGAAGTCACCCGTATTTTGGCGAAGAGTAACATAAATTACATCACAACATTTTTGTTCTTTTGCGTGTAACAATAAATGGAAAACCTATCTGAGTCTAGGAGAACTCTACATTGAGCCTTCCAGGTTAACCAACTGCCTCACGCCAAACTGTAGTAAACATTTCTTTCTATCTAAAAATATAAAAATTATTCCTCTAGACGTTCAACTCTTTTGAGTTTACTATGATGTTATTACATCAAAAATACCTCATACATGTTATTTTTCGAAATCTGTTAACAGACTTGACAAATGTTTTCAAATATATTGGCCCCCATAAGAACAAACACAAAGGTAGATTTCAACAAGTAAATATAAAAATAGTAATTTAGCATTTTCAATTGTGTAGCTCCATAATTACATGATTTCACAACCTACGTAGACCTCGAAATTTAATTTATACTTCCAATTATTTACGTAGATTTAAAATTACATAACCCAAAATATAATTTAAATCTATGTAGAACATTGACCTTCACTTTTTGTTTTATTAGCGAATGCTTTTTTATACAATGTTTTTTAGCTCCTTCAACTGACGAGGGAATTTAAATCAACTCATTCTTTAAAGTAAAGATTTTATTGTAGTTAAATAATTTCCAAAAGGCTTTATGGAGTTTACCTTATAGATACAGTGTAAAGCTTTTACCAATGATGCAGTTACTTAAATGCAGTACACAGAATACAGGATATTGTCTTTTAAACTCATAGGAGAAACGGTTATCGCTTTATTCGACCCATATTATTAAATAGGGTATTAACTCAGCAGGCTCAGAAGAAGAAGGCAATAATTTCTCCTGAAATTGTATTGGGTATTTATTATTTAATAACACTTACTCACAATTAATAGTGTAGATTCTCATAAGCGATTTAATAACAAACTATTATAAACACCCAATATAACTACTCACGCTCTACACTGTAGCTCTATAAATTAGATAAATAATAACAAACTCAACTCACAATAAAAAATATTTTCCTCGAATATGTTTCAATGACAAAATCGCTATAATCAGTTAGTATAATTATAGTTTATATTTAACAGCTGTACGAGTACAAAGGCAATAGAGAGCAAATTCGTAATTATATTCGTAAGTAATGAACAGTTAATTATACACCCTTGCTACAAATACTTACACAACTTTTATGTACATTTCGCTAACACAATTAGCATCATCAAATGGGTACAAATAACTGATTAAAGTTAATAACTGATTATAAGTTAATCTTAGCACTAATGATTATGGTAACTTTGCATTCAAACTTGTTTGAGAAAAAACATTTTTGTGATTGTGAATTGTTTATAGTTATTTAATTATTAACTGTGTTCACAAGCAAAGCTCAAAAGTTTTGATACAACTGTTACAATAACATCTATATACAAAATATAGTTTATAATTACTTTGTTATTGAGTAAATAAAAATAAATTATTGAGAAAATTTATTATTGATTGTGGGTTTATATTAATTGTTATTTAGTTACTTTAGTGAACAAACTAAGCTAGAAGTTTGGTAGAAGGCAGGAAGTAGGTTACAGCGTAATATAGACAAAGCTCTCTTGAGAATATACTTGTATAGTAGGATGAGTAGAAGCTAAAACTAAGATGCTTGAAACTTTCTGAGGAGCTCACAAAGGGATCGTGAATAACTCTAACCAGGGAAGAAGTTTCGACGATAGGGATGGTGTCATGCAATGAAGTATGGCTGCTTGCAGTCTTATAACTTTGAAGGAATAGAATTAATAAGCAATATTTACTTCTTGATGAAGTAATTTTTACAAGCTCTAGTTATAAGACCGGAAGTTGAGACTTCTTTCTGTTATAGGTAGTAGTGAGCAGCCTCACCACTCAGTGCAAGTGCCACGGAGTGTCCGGCTCCTGCAACGTCAAGACCTGCTGGAAGGCGCTGCCTCCTCGGCTGCACGATGTCGGTTCCAGGCTGCTCAGACAGTACGTGAAAGCGACAGAAGTAAGGCCGAACGCTGCCGAAATAGGAAGGAAACTGTTACCAGTCAGGCCAGGACCTTTTTACAACCAGGACGACCTAATATACGTGACCAAGAGTCCGGACTACTGTCACAGAGATCACCGGGTAGGCAGCGTGGGAACGTACGGCAGGTAATCATATTAGAATGTCATATATTTATCAAGCGTATAGAAACAGTAATCATAACTATTTACAAATCGAAGGGGATTGATGTATGCTTGTCCAACCTTTAGGATGTATAAATTTAAACTACTCCCGTATCTGATTATCACCTGCTGGTTTTATTGGCATTTCCTATTTCTCCCAAACAGTTGTAAAGATCTTATAATTCATTGTCAGATTGCTCTAAATTTAATATACACAGGTGTACTATATTATACTATACTCTTACACTTCCCTACGGTATGGAAAGATAACTATAAATATAGAAATACTATATTTGAAGCAACTCCAGATTAATATTTTCCCCATGTGCGATATATGTTCAGTGGTTGTTTATACCATTCCATGAAAATAAGAAATTGTATTAAAAATATTCAAATATAAACTAAAGTACAAAAAATCCCTTAAATTTTATATCTTGTTTAGATGTTTGTTTCTAATAAAAAATATAGGTCATATAAGAATACGCTGTTTTTTTGTCTTAAAACAAAGGGTTGGCTAAAATAAAAATCGAAAATATATTTTAATATTTTAAGAGAAAATATTATAAATCTGTAAGCTAAATATGCAGATATGCACTGGTCGAATTGGGGTTAATATTTAGAACGATGGTGAAATTCTGTAAAAGTATCCCAATGGAAATTAATGACATAACAATCTTTGATAAAGTGTTTGTAAAACAAACTGTTGTAACAATAAATATTTTATTATTGTTATTTCCATTTACTTTGTGGGTGTATTTTCATTTACACTTTTACAAAGTAACTGTAGATTAGGTTTTATGTTACTCTCTGCACTTATTGTGAGTTACATGAGCAGTAAGTTAAAGTGAGTGTCTAGGACAAATTATATTACAGTAGTTTCGAATTTGCTAAAGATGAATTTAGTTATCTAATCTAGTAGGCTACTGTGGTTTTAATGACGACTTAGTAATTAATTACAAGTATAATGAACTATCTACCATAAAGGCTTTATTTATTAAAATAGGTCTTAACTGGGGGCTTTTTAATGAAAATTAAAAGTAAAATTTAAAAACTTATAAATATGAAAAATTGTATAATATTGTAGTGGTAATAGTAATAATAATTTTTTTCTTTGGAGGTTAGAATGAATAACGCACCATCAAGTCTGCCCTGACAGACCTGATTTGTGGGACTCCTAGCGAATACCCACTAAACCCTTCTTAATCTCCGGCCCTTTATAGAATCTGCTCAGGGTATCACTGTATAGCATTCGTCTTGCCCAGAAAGCCCTTAACTAACCCCAGTGGCTTCTATGTCTACAACTAATCTTGTTTGGCCTGGTCACAAGGCTTGACCACGACCATCTTCATATTTCATTTTAGTAAGCAGTATTTTCTCGATGTAACCCGCTACATCTCTCCAGTTGGATACACCATACGGCATCGTGCCCAGAATGTTGTCCGGGTCTGTTGGCCTTACGTTGTTTTCCAGCGTCGATCTCTCCACTTGTTACTTCTGCACGCAATAAAGGTGTGTTCGGAGTTGTCGGGTGATCCGTCGCCACAATAATAGGAGTTCGGTTTCCACATTATAAATAAAGGGCTAGGAGGAAGGTTTCTTTTGGAAATCTCGGTATTTTCCAGACCCAAGCGCTGATCACGCTCTATCATCCAGCTGTTAACACGACGCATTACTTGTGCCAGTCGCAATTGGGCGAACTCTTGGTTTCTGTCTGTGATGATCGTAGAAATTTCGTCTGCGTATCCCACCAGGAAAGTTCCCTCTGGTATTGTTATACGCAAAAGCTGTCGTAATTTGCATTGCAGGAGTCTACTCCGAGGTTGGAGCCATGAGCCGCTCATGTCGATACGTTCTTCCTTCTAGGTCCATCTCATATATGAAGTACCTGTAGTTAAAGTAGTCCCGAATTATCCAAAGAAGGTACTCGGACAAATTGAATATCTTCTCCAGGGCATTCACTATGTCTTTCCATCTTACTGTGTTGAAGTCATTACGTACATCTAGGGTAACCAAAACGCAAACAGGTCGTGAAAAGTGGTTACCTACCTCGAATATTTTAGCACCACCAACTACCCCCTAATGAGATAAATAGTTGACTTGCCCTTCCTAAAGCTAAACTGTCTCTCAGAAAGACCTGCTGAATTGCGTAAGGCCGACAACAGCCATAGCCTAATCAGTTTTTCATGGAACTTCTCAGCTGCATCCAACATGCACAGCGGTCTGTATAATGACTGAGAATCCACTTTCCCCTTGCCTTTGTTTATCAGGACCTTTCTGGGTACCTTCTAATGGCCGCTAAATACGCCGGCTTTCAAGCTGTGGTTGTACATGTATGGATGAGTAAAGCACATAGAGCTTCTCCGAAGGGATCCCATATGTCCCCGTAGCCTTGCTATTTGGAGTGATTTGGCTGCAGTCCATAATTATTTCTACGTGAAGAGCAGGACATCTTGCCTTTCTGTTTTCTTCCATGCAATATAACTGGTGGATGGGAATGGAATAAATCATCTACTATAATCTTCATTTGTATCGCACTCAGTTGTCTTACCACCGGGAAGGAGTTCAGCTTTTTCATCACCAGCTTATATCCCAGAGCCCAAAGTTTCCTATTTACATCTTCATGGAGATCCTCCCAGCATCGCCTTTGGCTCTCACTAATTGCTCTACTGAGTTCCCTCTTTGCCGTCTTGCATTCCTTAGCCCAGATTCCCTTGAATAACTCAGTTGATCTATAACACTTAAACAGTATAAAAATCGCACTTTGACATGCATTGACTTCTTGATCGAAGTTCTGGGCTTTGGGTTTTCTATTTACTTATCACATTTAAAAAGAAATAAAATAAATCATATGAATTAAAAATATAAAAAATGATAAATGTTTATCACTATTATTATTCTTTCAAATTTATTAAATAACTTTATTTATCCTCTATCACATTGTACATGAATAGAGAGCCTGCTATTAGAATTATGGGCTTTAACTACTGGAAAATTCAGATTTCCACAGGAAAATAATATTTATTCTGAGAATTCCCCTTCTTTGTAAGTACGAGTAAATATACATTGGGAAACTAATTGTCCATTACAATAAACTTTAAATATAAAAAAGTCAAGCCCGCCTAATCAGCTGTTCTTGACGGAAACACACGTCCGTTTCCGATGATTGATTGAGTTCGAAATTAAGCCCTAACCCATTGTTACTAATTACCTTCTCTTCTGCAGCCAACACGGTTATTACGATAGCTATTTAATCACGTGGCCCTGGCATGTGGAAAGTCCAATTCTTTTGGGAACGTTTTGACAAAAAGCAGTTTTTAATGATAAACGCAAAAAGTGAGCAGCATTCTTGGAGGCCCGTCGGTCTGCCCGGTTTCGGAATGTAGACGCAAAAACAATTTATGTTTCAAAACGGTCCAAATTATACCGAGTAATTACATTTTGGATTTCTTTGCCGGGTTTTATAACCGTTCGAAATTCCGTGTCCGGTTGCGTTCGGACTCGTGTGAACATTTGCGGGTACCGCGGGCTCGGGAAAAAGAAGAGAATTCATTATGAACGCTTAACAGGCCGAACTTGAAAGGTGGCTGTAATAGATTGTTTTTTAAAAGTCAAGTGTATTGGACGGTGTTTAGAGACAACAAAAAGAACAGATGTAAAATAAGGTTAACTGACACTTAATAGCCAAAAACTGTCTTGAACAGTTCATTATTGACTTCAAGGAAATGAAAAGAAGTTTTAAAATAATCATTTTGAAAATCAAACCTCTTCATGATTGAAGTTTTTTATACCAATTAATCTAAATAACGTTTTCAAATATCAGTTAAAATATTACATAATTATAAATTAAGTGTTATACAATATACATCTAATTTAATAAACGTAGCCACTTGGATTGTATGAATTATCAGATAATTTTATTACAAGATATTTCTAAATATGTAGGCGATTGCATTTGAAAATAATTTAAACATAGCCTCCAAACAACCTCTGAGTAACGATGAAAACAGTTTTTATTATTAACCTATGCTTGACTTTCAGAAAACTTCATGACAATTCGTTGATCTCCGGAATATTTGAGCATTTCGTGAAAATTGTTAAATGATGACGCTAGATTCTGACGATTCTCACCTGTGGAAATTTTGTTTATAATGCTTCACGCAAGAGTCTTCACAGGAAACGTAGCCTATATAAAATAACAACAAATCATTAAACATTTCAAGTTTAGTCAATAATAAGTGTATAGTGAGTTACATCTTTATTGGAAAATGTTTTCTAGTAAAATTATGAATATAGTTAGAAATGTTTACATTGTTTTATATAAGCAGGTACAAGTTAGAAATTTTTGTTTTGGAAACATTAACTTGTTCGACACCAAAATTGACACAGTAACCTGAGTGTGAGTGATTTGTCTGTTTAATAGTTCATTAAATCTATTCGTTCGTTCTCCATATCTATAAGTTCGTTCTAAAACAATGAATGAAATAAAATCTTTTTTTTAATAAACCAAAACGGACTAAAAGTATACAATAATTTTGCATAGCCCTCTTGCAGTTTTGAGCGAGAATTGTTAGTGGTTATGGGTATATTTGTAATACTTGGAAAGAAAACGTGGGGCACAGGCAATTCATGAGTACGATAATTAAAAAGTACTGAACTAAGTGAAAACGTAATGGCTTACTTGCTGACGCGTTTCAAAACGATCGTTCCTTTTATGAAGCTAACCCTCTACTCAAGGGTTTTTAATTAGGTTTTAACTATAGTTTAATCAGTGAATTCAAGATGATTACATCAAGCAACTTTAATTCATAATAGCTAAGGAGTAAATATTTAAATTACTGTGAATCCCATTTTCAATTCACTGTTATTTAATTAATTTACTTTTCCTTAACTATTATAAATTGCCTGCGCTCCACGCTTCTCTCTCTCCAAGTATTACAAATATATGCACAATCACTAACAAGTCTCTCCCAAACTGTGGAAGGACCATGAAAAATTATTTTATACTTTTCAGTCCGCTTTAAAAACGTGGTAAATATATTAAATTTAAAAAAAATAATTTGTTATTTTCTATTTTTTAGTCTTATGTCTGGGTGAAAAATTTGTAACATAATTTAATACAACAGCTGATTTTACGTTATAGGTTTTATTGTAGAACAGCTGTTTTATAAGCATAAGTTATAATTCTTCAATGATTCTATATCGTTTGTTTGAAGTGTTATTATTCAATATCTTTCATCGGTTGATAAATATGTCAAGTTATACTTCAATAAACGTACTACAATTATTTAATAGAAATGCGCACGTGAAAGACTCTCGCTCGTCAAGCAAATCTAATTTGTTTAAAACAAACTTAAAGAGAGTGAATGTTGTAGAACAGCTGTTTTAACAAGTAATCTAGCTCATCACCCAAATTAGATTTGTTTCGATAAGTGTAGAAACAAGAAACCGAGTGAATATTGCATAGTCATATAATTCTGACCGATGTTTAAAATTTTAGGTTTCTAGTTCATCGGGAAGTTAGTTTAAGGTCGATAGTAAAATTTTACCCGGACAGACAGTTATGGCGTTAAACGAACCAATAAAAAAGTTTTTAAATAATGTAAATAATTTTACCGTTCATTTCACTGAAAGAGATATTATGAAAACGTCGAAAAAAAATGAACTTCATTGCAAATGTTTGTGGGGGTTGGTCCTAAGGGTTCGTATTGGTAAAGGCGTGGATATGTAAGTATTTCCTTATCTACATTTAGGCAGACGAGTAATGCTTACATGCAATACGGGGAACGCGCTAACTCATCCCCCGCGCTGTTCCGTGTCGTACCGATAATGTGCCGAGGGACATGAACCAGACCACACCTCGTGGTGACCTTGGACCTCGGTACAAAGATGCCGACTTCCCCCTTCTAACAGGTAGTGGCTTTTAGCCCAGGAATGTGCTAAATATCACTATAAACGTCTTGTAGATGATGGGTATTATTTAAATCGTTAAGGTAATTTGAGATTTAAGAAACCAGCAGTCATTTTACTCACGCCTGGAACTGAACTGGTTTGTTCCATTTGACTATATGACTATACATTTCCTAGAGCCTACTAATTATGTACTAAACTTCATGTTTGTATTACTTATAGTTATTTCTCTATTGCCTTTACATCAGTAGGCCATGAGAGTTCCATTCTTGTATTTTATATTTTCACCATCTACTTATTCTTCAAGGACTCTTTAATTTATATTTATTTGTTATATTTTTTTATTTAACATAACCTTTGTTATTACTCTACGTAGTTTTACGGAAATGAATTAGAGTTTAACAGAAATATATTCTCATTTCCTGAATGGGAACTCTTCTCGCTACATATATTTGTTTTCTCTTTTTAATGACTACTGATATATTTCAAAACTCTCTTGAATGTGTCGTAATCCACTCTAAAGAGCCTCTTTACATTCATAGATAACAGGCTATTAATGTTCCTATAAATATAATATCAGTCTAACTTTTTTAATGTTGCGATAAATAGAAACTGAGGTACAGAAGCTGAATAACCAGTTTATTTTTTAATTTATATCGACGTTTAACCATTTGCGTCATTAGGGATACCTTATGACCGTTATAAAGAAGGAATCGTATTGAAGCTATAAGGTATCCTGCAAATCGATATAAATAAAAATATAAACTGGTTATTCAACTTTGCCTTATGCTGTCCGTTAGAGTCTTTGTTACTTTATTATAAAGTGTTTGTGACAGAGAGTACCGATCTATTTTCTAACTATGTGACTTCCAGAAGCTCTATGTGACATTCAGAAGTCCTAGAGATATTCAGAATAATTATGTGATGTACAGAAAAGGTTTGTAACATTCAGAAGCAATATGGGACATTCAGAAGCCCTGCGGAGATTCAAAAGCCGCGTGTTACATTCAGAAGTCCTGTAGACATTCAGGAGCCGTATGTGACACTCAGAAGCTGCGTGGTAAGATCCAGAAGCCGAATGTGACATTCAAAAGCCCTATCAAAATTAAGAAGCCGTATGTGACATTCACAAGGTCAATGCACATTCAGAAGCCGTATGTGACACTCAGAAGCTGCGTGTGAGATCCAGAAGGCGAATGTGACATTTAAAAGCCCTATATATTTGTTTTGATTTATTTGTATTTGGGTTGAATTTAATTTACTGAAATTAAATCCCAATAAATATATCAAACTATAGTTTAAAAACTTTACCGATCATTGTCTTGAAAAATCAAGAGAAGGAAAAGCTTCTGCTTGTTACATGACATTTGTAAAGTATAACTAATATTGAAAGATGGATAACAACAAACATTTAATATAACCAGTTTAATTGTGTTTAAAAGTGACTTTTACTGTTGATTACAAACATATTTACTATCAGCTGACTAAGCCAAGTATGCAATGGAGTATAGATAAGTGAGTTCAAGGCGGTGCTATAATGGAATTTCTAAATAAAAATAGGCCAATGTGTTAACCAGGGACTCTAAGAATGTACATGTAAATTTTAAGCTCAATGGATCCAGTAGTTTTACGTGATTGAGTGACACACACACACACACACACACACACACACACACACACACACACACACACACACACACACACACACACACACACACACACACACACACACACACACACACACACACACACACACACACACAACACACACACACACACACACACACACATTCACACACAGACAGACCCATTAGACTTTTATGTAATAGTATAGATGAACTGTGTATGAACAGACTTTTGTAAAACGTATATGAAGTGTACGACCTATTCTTGAAGATAAACCATAATTTGAAAGTTTGACTTATGTTTGCTAGAGCTTCCGGAAGATATTCAAGTTACAATACAACCCACTTTGACTATAGTCTATATATACTACGGTCTGTATAAACATGGTTTTACGGCCTCACACATTACAACTCACTTCATATGTTTGACGTTTGTTTTTTATTTCAACCATATATATATATATATATATATATATATATATATATATATATATATACACTTATACGTTTATTAATGTGTATTAGACCACAATGGTTACTCGCTGTTCCATTTTTAAAGCACATTAAAGCTGTACGATTGCAAATGGAGCAACTAGGACACCTTTTCCATGACTCGCAAGAATAAAATATAATTCGACAAATGTATAAAATTGTAATAGATATAGTTATATAATTAATCTAACACACACACACACACACACACACACACACACACACACACACACTGCAACGTCCCCCCACCTCACCTCTAGCGTCCCTACCACCGCAGCTCCACGCGGTCGTTTTGTTGTGTTGTTTAAATCCTTTCTTGCAGAATACTAAAATTTAATTGTTTACAAGAAAAACATATTTATAAACAACCAAAACTCTGCCTATCACCCTGCTGGTAAAACCGTGCTAAACTCCCAGAGTTAAGTGTATGTTTCCTGCTCGTAGGGCCAAACCCACAACAAGCCTATTCCCGCTGACTACTATTTAAAATACATATAAACCCTCCTAAATAAGTTTATCAATTGTGTATGGTCTAAAGTATAGTCACACATGTCAAATTAATAGTCAGCTGGAAAGAAACACATTTAGAATAATACACATAAAAAACACAGAGTCTTACCACCTGATGATGATCTGCAGAAACAGCAAGGGAACGTGCAAAATATGATTGTGTTTAAAAATACCTATTTTAAAAGGCTCCTGTGTCCTCTTAAACACAATCTGCCAGTAGATAAATCTCTGGACTTTTATTACAAAAAACCAACTAATCTTTAGACTAGCTCATGAAATTAGTAGAGAGAAACTCTTTAAAACATTAGGCTTTATCTATTGCCATTTAATGAAATTTAATTAAATTTGTTTACTGATTTGATAATCATTTTTATATTAGTTGGAAAAAGCTAAACAGTTTTTATTGGTTATTTGACACAGGATGGAATGCAAATAATGTTGATTTTTATGACATATTTAACTCTATTTATTGAAATAAAAAAGAAAATTTATCCTTCAAAGTATTACACAATTATATTAGCAAAACAATTCTCTGAGTTACTTCTTGTTTCTTATGCTTTAAAAAATTATACTTTGCATATAGATTGATAACATAGACATAACATAAAATTATTTTCAAAATTACACATAATAATATTTTATCTCCTATATGGAATTGGTAAATTCATATTTTATGACCTTTAATTTTTAAATTTATAATATTCGAAAATTTCTCATTTTCTTTAAATAAACGGCTTATGGCCAAAAACCTTTTGTAATTTTAATATTCATTATTTTAAATATTCTGAGCACATAAATTCATTTACTTAGCATACAATTTATTAAAATTTTATAAAGAGTGAAGTCATTGTTTTAAGCTTGCAAATTTGTTTGAATTTAATAAAATTAACTAACTAAATTTGACGTGACTGATTTCGAATAAAGAAAATGACTTGCCAAAGATGTTCTTGCCGGTCCTTGGGGTCCCTCGTCTGGATTCCCTGGTCCTTGGACACCGGAAGTCGCCATCCCTGGTTCGTCGGTGGTGGTTTCCCTCTATTCGAGCGTCCTGGAGGCTGAGTCTGGAGCCTTCATCCTTGGTGGTCCTGGATGTCGAAAGCGCTGAGGTTATGGTCCATCTGGCCTGCTGACGGTCTCTACTCGCGGTCCAGCATAGCGTCCCGCGGCACCTCGTGTTAGAAAATTTTTACAGACTGTCTCTAAAGGCTTAGAGACCAAGTATATATAGCGGTGAATTTAACCTACCGCACCCCGCCTGCAAAGTTTGCTATCACTCGATTTATTCCTTGTACAGGCAAGTCGGGCAACGAATCTGTTTTAGCTTGCATAGTTTGATAATTAATTTTAGAACACTGAAAAATGTCTATTTTATTTAAACGGCTGTAACTTTTTTGTTTCTTAAGTTTTTTGAATTCTGTTTTCTCTAATGTTCATTCTAGGTTATTGTGGTTCTTTTAAAATGTCGATGAAAGTTCTACGTGGTTTGGTTCGAAAAATAGCTTTTTTAGGCACTTAGAATTTTTTCGCTTCACTCTCGATGTTCAAATTTAGTTAGTTATTACAAATTCATTTTATAACATTCTTTAATGTGGCTTAACTATTCTATTTACTGTTTTATTTAATTTTTCTCTCTTTATTAATTGTATAATTCCCTACTTGATTATTTTAAAAACAGCTTTATTTCTAAAAAACAGGAAATTACTTATTTCCCACTTGCGACGGACTCTCACCCCGTTGCAACACACACACACACACATATATATATCATTCGTGCTAAAGGTATTAGAATTTATGACAAATTTAAACAAATTAGTGAAAACAAAAAAAAATCACAAATAAAATAATTAGGTAATGCCAATATTGTACACTATTATAAGATACCTAAACAAATGTAACGATAATTATTTAGGGTTTTTATAAGTTTAAATATTACTTTAAACTTAATAAATATTTTAGCATTTTAAGTTTCTAATGCATGTAAAAAATCTTCAATAATTTTACATCCAAACTGTAAGCCGGCTTTCATATGTGTTTATTTACTTGTAGAAAATGTTAGCCTCTAGAAGGTTAAATTTACTGAATCGAGTTAGTTCGTCGGCAGCATCGAGTTCAAAGCGTCTCCGGACAAATGTTTATAGAGCTCTATTTCTTCACCTGTAACACACCGAGATTATATATGCTTAGCATTAACGTTTGTGTCCAAACACGGGTTCCGTCTTTGTCCAAAGCGTTTCGGAACTTGCAACTCGCTAATAGGTTATGTCCAGTCCATCGATAGTTACGCAAGACTCCAGCGGCTCAGCAAAGTGTGAATTGCCCATAAACTTCCAGTAGCTGGTCCTATGTTTGTCCTGCATAATGCTAGACTTATTCACACCTTGTGTATAAACAAAAGCTATGCCTACCTGACAAAAGCGCTCATACCTTATCTACTGGGCGGTGGGTACGAATCCAACAGCCTATCGAAAACATAACACTTTTACATTGTTTACTGAAAAGAAAGAAAATATCCAGTACAAAAAAACTTTTCTTTGGTTGTTACTGTCCACTCTAGTTCTATGTCATTGTGTGCTATTTACAAAAAAAACTTTATCGTGTATTTAAATCTGCAATTCTCTTTATAATATAAATACCATTTCAAATTGGTTTAAGTTATGAATTAATAAGGTAAAATGAATAATGAAAAAAAACTAATAACTCAATAAAACCAAATTAAATACAATTTTAAATGATCGTAGTTTAAAGTTTAAGGTTAATAAATTGAAAGAAAAAAATATTCAAGTAATTGAGATAAATGAAGAACAGAGGGTTTTTTGAAGTTCACAAAAGTAGCTTAACAAAGTGGATACGTATAAAAATTTGAACTTCATCAATTATATTTACTAATTTTATTTATTTCCTTGAGATATAATGGATTGTGGTTTTAATTGAGAAAATTCCATCAACAAAATGTTTGTTCAAATGATTTTAAGTTCAAGGTTCCGTTATAGCAGTAGTAATATTGAATGTAAACTTCTCCCCAATGGTAGCGTAGTTGTAATATAATAAAAAAAAGATTAAAGTTATAGTCAATGGCGCAAGCCGAAAAAAGTTTTAGGAAATACATTTAAAAGTTATACACCTAAAATACTTTTTAAAATCAAGGTGAAAGAGAAATAAATGCACTTAAATAAAAAAAAACAATATAGCATCCATGTATTAATTAAATAATCACTGACTATCATCAATGTTATTTAAATAAAATAAAACTAACTACTAATATTATAAATAATTTATTATCTAGTGTTTTAAGGTTTTGTGTGACGACATTTTGCTTCAGATTTTTGTGGGTGGCTGATTGTCCTGATTACTACCCTCTGGTTAAAATAACGGTCATTTTAGGTATAACTATGAAGAACTATCTAGGTTTTATAATTTTTATTTAACACACACACACACACAAACTCTCTCTCTCTCTCTCACACACACACACACACACACACACACACACACACACACACACACACACACACACACACACACACGCACACACACACACACACAAACTCACACACACACACACACACACACACACACACACACACACACACACACACACACACACACACACACACACACACACACACACACACACACAGCCATGTACAAACCAGCGCACACAAACTCTCCTATACTAAATGATATCGATTGCTTGATATAAAATATTTTCTAAAGTAAAACAGAAATTAATAAAAATAATAATATATAATACAAACATGTTATATCACGTTAATCATAATTATAAATTAAATGTAAATTTAAACAAATATGAGGAATGATTAAAATATGAATTTCATTTTCATGTAAACATAAATATATGAGTAGATATACGTATGTCTATATGAACAAATTTGTGTAGAGAGCTATCAAATCGTGCAGTTGTCCAATATTTCAGCTTGGTGTAAACCCTATTTGCGTTCATACAATCTTTGTACAAACACAATATCAAATTAGAAACGTATATTCGTAGGACGAATATTTTTAATCACAAAATGTGTTTAATTTACTTTTCGCACATTTCGAATGCAAAGCAATCATCACCATTGTACTCAATAAAACACTTGTTTATAAAAAATGTACTTATTCTTGGTTGTAATACTGCAAGACACTAAGAAAAAACGAAGATGAATTTTTTTAAACTACTACGATGTTTTTGAAAATGAACTTTAAATTAATAATTCTTGCAGTTATTATTAGATTGAGATCAATAACAGACTTGTTCTTAGTTTCCTAATAAAAGTTGGTATTTTTGTGGAATATGTTTTACAACACAGCCTGAAAAATGTTTTATAAATTATCAAAATCAATCCAACAAGTTTAAAAATAGAATTGTACTTGTCCAAATAAAACTGTCAGGAAATAACAGACAATCAAAGGTAAATTGTGTACGATTATAATAAATGGCTCCAGTTAATGATAGTGTATACAGCTGATTGAACCGGGTCATAAGTAACACATGAAAACCAGATTCCTTAACTAATAACATAAAATCTGATTTAAACCTTCAACGATTACTGTAATTGCATGAAAACTAGTCAATGGCAGGTAAAAGGCTCATTACATAGCTTGAACATGGAACGGTGACTATTAACATGTCTCAGGCAATTTATTTTTGCAGCAAAAATTACCAATTTCTGTCAGGAAGTAAACATGTTTTTTGTTAAAAAACTGGACAAACTGTTTATTTTTGTGTGCTATAGCTTATATAGCCTACCATAGCATGGAATACCTATCAAAGCATTGGATATCCATCATAGCATTAGATACCTACCATATAATGGGATATCTATCATAGAATGGGATTCCTACCCAAATACGGGATACCCATCATAGCACGGGATATCCATCACAAGATGGGATACCCATCACAAGATGGGATACCCATCACATCATGGGATATCTAACATGGGATACCCATTTTAGTATAGGATACCGATCATGGAATGTGATACCTATCATAGCACGGGGTACCTACCATGACATGGGATACGTATTAGCATGATTGAAGTAGATTTACTGTCTACAAGGATTAAATATTCCTTTATATATATTGCATTTTTGCTTATGACTTCAATTGAATTAAGAAGAATTGGGAAAAGTACCTAAAACGGTCCAGTGGGAGGAGGAGGAGGAGGAGGAGGAGGAGGAGGAGGAGGAGGAGGAGGAGGAGGAGGAGGAGGAGGAGGAGGAGGAGCTCCTATTCTGAAGGTTCTGGGAGTATTAATGAATCATAGATACTTTTTCCGGTCACTAGGTTGAGCTAGTATGTGAAGTAAATAGAAGAGTAAAGGAGTAAATAGAGTTTAAACCTTGACTAATAATAAACATTTGAGAAGTAGACTAGCCATAATATACTCCTATCGTATGGCCAAAGTAAGGAAGATCTAACCTGTCTCTCATGAAACATCTTAAAGCTATAAAATGATTCATTACTGTTTGTATAAACAAGCTATCAGAATTATTTTGTTTCGTCGTTTTTTCCCTCCTGCCTAATTCCAATCTATTCGTGATGTTGCCGCTGGGTACAGTAATGCTGCGGAATAGCGTTGAAGCAACACTAAATAACGCGCACAGGTCTGGCACTAAATGATATTTTCTTCTCCCAGATCCTCTTTTCCCTTCCATTTTTAGCTACCCTTTCGTTTTGGAGAGGGGGGCGATATTTATATCACTGTATGCTATTCCCTAAATACTACAACCATCAATTCCTAATCATTGCCATGCAAAGTCCAGGCTAGCATCTCATTCAATGGATTACGCTGGCGTTAACATTCTTCAGGGGACCCACTTTTCTCACGTTCCCTTAGTTTGTCGCTACATCCTGACATTGTCCAACTCCGTACCGAGCTTAGATTACGCAGGTATTTACATTATTTTTTAGTTTGGACAGTGTGGAATAAATATTTGTCATGAATTAAAATGAATTTATTTTGTCGAATGTGAAAAATAGTCTTAGGAAATATCAGTTTGAAATAAAATAATGTTTAAAACCAAAAGAATTCGGAGACCTACTTGAAAGTTTTAGGATTTATAACTACCTATCTTCCCTTAGAATAACCTTGGAGATTATAGAAACTGTAATTATTGCTATATTTATTTATCTAATAATAAAGGTACTGGAAGATTTAAACATTAGAAAAAGCTAAAAAAGCGCAAGAACAAACGACGCTAAAACTTGTAAAGTAGGTCTACTATAAATATTCCTGGCAAAATGTATTATCATGCAACTATTTAAGCAGAGTATCGTGTATTATCTATCCTTATCATACAATACATGTAAGTATTCATCTAGTGCTATCAGCTTTACAATGTGCGGTAGTTGTTGACAAGCAAGCAGAAGGCGTTAACAAAGCTGAAAGGTTAAAACACTTGCTGGGTAGGGCTTCGGATTTATTAGTTGTTAAGGTGGTGGTACAATTGTCGTTGCTATAGAAACCGAAATACGACTGTAGATAAAATCTCTGCTACTTCTCTAACAACCTATTTACAACTTGCGATAAAATCTTTTTGTTTTTGGCGGTGGTTTAATTTCGCCTAGGCTGAAAATTAAGACGGTTTTAATAAAGATTCAGATTCTTTTCTTCTTCAATGTAATTAATTATTGGGTTTATTATAGTTTAACATGTTTATATGGGTGTTTTCAGTTCCATATGTAGAGATATAATGGAATTTACATGGTTGGTTATTTGTTACATGTGCAATCTTCTTCAATCCATCCCTCTCGAGCTTATCGTAAAAAATCTATTTTGTAATTTTTGTTTAACAAAACTTGATATTTGCTTCGAATGTTGAAGAAAAACACTGCCTAAGAGGTAATCGTCACTAGATAATTAAATATAAAACACAATAAAGCTGTATAGAATGTTTTAAAGAAAGCCATATCGCCTAACAAGAAACTTAAAGTTTCAACAATAATAAACTTCAGATTTAGGATAATATAAAAGGTACAACCAAAGACAAACTGTAACGAAATTTTGTTTGTAAGACAACAAATATTATTAAAAATTAGTAATATATAGACTGTAGTGAATGGAATGAATCGACAGTAGTATTGTTTACAGAATAATATATTTACAGAATAATAGGTTTACATAATAATATGTTTACATAATAATAGGTTTACAGAATAATATATTTACAGAATAATAGGTTTACAGAATAATATATTTACAGAATAATAGGTTTACAGAATAATATGTTTGCATAATAATATGTGTACAGAATAATATGTGTACAGAATAATATGTTTACAGAATAATAGGTTTACATAATAATATATTTACATAACAATATGTTTACAGAATAATATATTTACAGAGTAATATGTTTACGGAATAATGTGTTCAGAATAATATGTTCAGAATAATAAGCAGTCTAAATAAGAGTAAGGTAAGTCCCTTGTCGGCTACGACAAAGTACACTACGTCGGCCACAGCAAAACCAAGGTATTTAAGTCCCTAAATTTTTATTTTCAGAATAATGTCGGGGTTTAATATTTCTCAACTTTTTTTAAAACCATTACTGGTAATTTCCAGGACATTACAAATTTCGAAAAACGGCACAAATCTTATCTATATTTGTGTTAGTCGGTTTGTTGCATTATCTTTATTTTTGTTCCGTGTTTATGTTTTTTTCACTTTTTTTACAAAATGAACATAAGTATATTTTGTAACTTTTCCTGTGATGGCTTATTTATTATAGTTACAATAGTGACATAATTCTATTACAAAGTCATTTAAAGTGGTAAAATAGAAGATTAGGATTATTAAAATAGGTTTTTGACTAGCCTGGCTGTCCATCTTCCGGTGGGTTTCGCAGACCATCTTTCCTGCCTGGCTGTCCATTTCCTGGTGGGTTTCGCAGACCATCTTTCCTGCCTAGCTGTCCATCTTCTGGTGGGTTTCGCAGACCATCTTTCCTGCCTGGCTGTCCATCTTCCGGTGGGTTTCGCAGACCATCTTTCCTACCTGGCTGTCCATCTTCTGGAGGGTTTCGCAGACCATCTTTCCTGCCTAGCTGTCCATCTTCTGGTGGGTTTCGCAGACCATCTTTCATATTTAGCTGTCCATCTTCCGGTGGGTTCTGCAGACTATCTTTCCTGCTACTTGGCCATCGTCAACTTTCTCGCCTCCTTTTGTTATCCTTGTCGTTCATATTGTTTTTCGCCGCTCTGCAATGGTCTTCTTTTTCTAGGGCCAGCAGGTTAATACGAATAATTCCTGTGACTACTAGAGTCGCCGGTTCAGTGTTTTATTCAATCAGAACAGGTTCTGCACCAGGGCTCTTTATTACCACAGATTAGCTAAAGCAATTTTTTTCTAATTTCAGGCTGTGCAACGCCACCGTTCCTGGTTACGCCAGCTGTGACACCATGTGCTGCGGCAGAGGCTACATGTCGCAGTTGATGGAGAAGTACGAACGCTGCCATTGCAAGTACGTGTGGTGTTGTTATGTCAAGTGTAAGACGTGCAGAATTATGGTTCAAGTGAACCAATGCAACTAAAGCAACGCCACCGTTCCTGGTTACGCCAGCTGTGACACCATGTGCTGCGGCAGAGGCTACATGTCGCAGCTGGTGGAGAAGTACGAACGCTGCCATTGCAAGTACGTGTGGTGTTGTTATGTCAAGTGTAAGACGTGCATAACTATGGTTCAAGTGAACCAATGCAACTAAAGAATGCCTAAACAATTTGTATATATTATAACATAAACTATTATTTAAGAATGGAACAAACACTTCGATTATTCTAATATTTATTTCTGATAGGATGTAAGCAATTAAACTGAGTGCAATTAATTTTCTTCTATGGTTATTTTATTGTACCCTTTCCAAGATAAAACATGTGTAATTGCTGATATAGTTCCCATACTATGATAGATTCAAGTGTATCGTAAATAGACTTGAGTTTATGGCATATAGACATACTGGTAACTGGATGCCTTAATGCCATTATCAAGCGCCTCGTTCACGAGTCAACAGTTAAAGCAAGACTCTATATATTTAAAACCTCTATTTTAAGTTTTGCTTCAACTGTTGAATAAGATTCTTGATAATGTTTAATATAATAATTTGACGAAAACCTTTTAGTCTTTAGTTTTATAAATATTCTTGATAGTAAAAAGTAGTTTATATCGATTATTAATTAAATATTATTAAATATATGTATATATATATATATATATATATATATATATATATGTGTGTGTGTGTGTGTGTGTGTGTGTGTGTGTTGCAACGGTCTGAATTACCGTTCAAATTAAGAAATTAATAACTTCCTATGGTTTAAATAACAATTTTAATATTTGAATAATACGGTTTCAATTTATGGTATAATAAACATATTAAAGAGTCAAGAAGTCAAGAAGATTTTGAATAAGTATTATTAAGACAAATTAAAAATTATAATAGCATGAAACTGTAATAACTAACTAAATTTGACAAACGAGAGTGAAGTGAAAATTTTCCAAGTGCCGAAAAATGCTAACTTGAGAACTAGGTCACGTAGAACTATCATCGACATTTTGAAATGACCAGAAAAATCCATAATAAACAGTAGTGAAAATAGATTTAAAAAAAACTTAAACAACAAAAAAGTTACAGCCATTTTAAAAATAACAGACATTTTTCAGTGTTCTAAAACAGATAACAAAATTATGCAGGTTAAAACTAATACGTTGTCCAACCCGCCCGTACAAGAAACAAACACGGAGATAGTGACGAGCTTAGAGCGGAGGGGAAGGGTTACATAGCCGCAATAAATACAGGAACTTAAGGACCTGTAAGGAAGTCTGTAAAAAATTTTAATATGTGATGCTAACGGTCGTTATGTCGGTCAGCGCCTAGGACAACCATAAGGCCAGATGGGACAAAACCATCACGCTACCGCCGTCTAAGACCATCCATGGACAAGGGCTCCAGACTCAGCCTCCAGGACGCGGAAATGGAGAAAGACTTCCATCGACTGACCAGGGATGGCAACTTCCGATGTCCAGGGACCAGGGAATCCAGACGAGACGACTCTAGGACCGGCAGGGAAATCCTTGGCAAGTCAGTGTGTGTGTGTGTGTATGTGTGTGTGTGTGTGTGTGTGTGTGTGTGTGTGTGTGTGTGTGGGTGTGTGTGGGTGTGTGTGTGTGGGTATGTGTATGTGTGTGCGTGCGCAATATCGATGAACATTTTATTGTTGAACATATATATATATTTATTCAAAATTCAAGAGAAATTTGTAGCTGATACTAATAGTTTTTTCCAATGCGATTACCAGTTTTAATAATTTGATATAGCGTAATCAATTTGTCTAAACTCAAATCTAATATTCTCTTGGCCTTATAATTGTTATTCCTGAATATCAAATATATATTTTTTAAAATTATTTTGTAATGAGAATAAAATTTATTAAATTCTCCTTTATTGCGTACATTACAATTTTATTATTTGAAATTCTTTCGTAGTATAACATACATGGAAGGTAACTCATTTACTTTATTTATTTTACTAATTCATCTTAATTTACTAAAGTATCAAAATATTACAGTTACTGAGTTAATTAAAACATTTGATCACTAGAGCTAATGTTCTTACCTTTTTCGGTCCTTACCTGGGGCCGAAACCGAAAGAAACTTGAAGAGACGAAAGAACTGCAATTTGTAATTTCCTGTAATGCGAACAAATCTTCTGTAGAAAAATGTTAATTTACTGCATCAACAAAGATTACTAATGACTGTAAATTACTAATTTGAAATTCATTTACTGTCACTACTTAAAGTAACATACATGTATTGTATGTACACTTGCTATTGTAGCACAGATCTATTGTTAAACGTATCTCCTCTGGTTGAATTAATCAGCGAAATATATTTCTAAAGTACTCAGAAACTATTCGATAATTTTTTGTGTATGCTTAAGATAATATTATGCTCTACAGTATATTATATAAATTGAATTTTCTTTCAAAATATTTTCATCCTGAAGGTTTTCTGTAAACATATCCTTTATTTCTTATTTTTTTTCAATCTCCTTCCAGACTTTTGGTCAATGCAAAGATCGTTATATACAATTAAAATATTTTTTACTATAAAAGTTAATATTGGAACTGAATATATATTTTTCATTCTTTCTTACCATCAGTTTTTATTTTGGTTTGATTTAATCCTTCGACTTGCAATAAATTCTTCTCCTCTGAATTTAAACAAGTGTTTGATATCAGCTGTTCTTATTTTTTTTTATAACAATCTCTTACCATCCTCTTTGGTAAGAGTCTCCTTCAGGTCTCGAGATTTACTCTAGATTTTATTAACTTTCAACTTGGTGATTGCAATGGATTTTACAGCAACCCAGTTATTGATAGATTTTTATTGCAATTGTTCCATTACATTATTGATCTAAATCTCCCATGATATTCTGGGGCGGGGGGCTTTGATTTCGTGCTACAAACACACTTGTGTAGTATTAGCAAAGAAATTACTAAAGACATACAGACGCTCTACAGTCTTGGAAAATTACTTTCTTCAACTCCAGACAACGTTTTAGAGCAAGCATTAAATGTGGAGTTACCAACAACCTAACCTGGGGATACAAAACAACGCTCTGGAAATATTAAAAAAATTGTAACAGATTTTTTTGAAATTGATTTTAAAAATTCGTTTATATACAAATAAGCAAGAATATAATTTTTTAAAAGTCAATTCTTACTTAAATCGACAAAGAAAAATTTTGTTTTAGTTTCTTTTTATTTCATATTTACATAAATATGTAAATGTTAATACACTTTGTAAGTTAGAGTTTGTAATAGTAACACTCACTGATGATGGTGACTTGGTCATTGAAACGCGTTGAGTAAATAAATGAATAATTTGTGAGTTTTGTGTATGTTTTTAATTGTTTTTAATATAACCTCACAAGCTAAGCTCAAAGAATATTTGTTTTAATACAGTTTGTTTGGTTATTTTCTTCGCTTCATTCGTTTTTAATCCTAGATCATTATTTATGATATTGTGTGATAGGAAAGTTGGCTCAGTGTCAAAGCTCTAGACCTTGAACATGAAGATACTAGGTTCGAATTCGACCTAGAACCCCCAAACTTTTATGATTTAACTATTGAATAAATCTTATGAAAAATTGTATTAACATAAATTGTCATCCTCTATACGAGTAGGTTAAAAGAAATGTATTTGAGCTTGATTGAATGAATAGAAACTTATTTTATTAACGATTGGAACTTTGTACAAGATTTATATCAGGAGAGTGTGAGCTAATAGAAAGTAATTGAATAAATGGACAGAATTAAGTTTTGTTTAAAGAAAACTTCATTACTCTTAGTAACACATGATTATTGGAGTTTTACAATTAATTCGTCCAGTTAATTAAATTACTGGACATATCTAATTAGTCGTAGGACTAATTATTGGTCCTAAGATAAATGTATTTATCCGGAATTATCAGTTAAAAATTAATTTTTATAATTTCCGATTGTCGTCTTCTTTAGTAATTCAACGCAGCAAAGCATATAAAATAGGGATGTAAGTTTATTTTTCATATTAAAATATGGCAGCTAGTTACTTACAAAAAAGATGTTAATTTAATTACAAGAATTAATTTAATCTTATATCATCTACGCTCTCATTACTGTACTACCTGGCAACAAAAACCCAGCAAGATAAAAAAGCGAAGCAAATATTAATTATATATTTTGGTGTTAATGAGTATACAATATTTAATAGCATAATGGTAATAAATAGATTTCATTATAGGACTGAAGATTACTTGAACCATAACATAACCAACAAGACACAAACATAATTCACGTCAAATATAAAAACCATTTTATTACACATAAAGCATACAACAATAATTTGATAAATATTTATTTAAAAATTTTGCAGATATTGTAACAACTCTTTGTCTGACATTCCGTCCCTGAAGATAGTACCCGTGGTGAATTTAATTGTAGTTCGTTCCAGCGCATCCTTCAGCCAGGCCATTGAGCGTTTAATAATCGCCTCCCGAGCATCCTGGATAAACTCTGTCATAATGTCACTCATTTGGCCCATTAAACCGGTAACATCCATCTGTACAGAATCGACAATAAACGCTTGCACATTTCTTTATACACACGTACAAACACGTACAATGAACGAGTCACAAGAAACAGTTCATGTTATGATTGCGCTATATTACTAATATATTAATCTTATACAATTATTTTAGATAATTTAGTTAATGTTACTGCCTTGACTGATATTAAATAGAACGACAAACTTGTACATATATCGATAGCTACAACCTGTAGAGTTATCGATTATAAGGAAGTTTTCTGTTTATAGAATTGTCATTTTTGAAAATCGAAGGAAATAAAGTAGAATCTTTACACCAGGTAAGGTTCTGAGGTAGTTACTGGTAAGGTCTTTAGGGTTAAAACTAGGACTATAACTAAGGAGGAAACTAGGACGGCAACAAGGGATACCAGTAGGAAGCCCACTAAGTATGTGGCTTGAGAGTCGAAGACGGATTCTAGTAACCCACTAGAGCAAATAATAGGGACGAAAGTAGGAAGGAAACTGAAGAAGCCACTAGAGCAACTAATTAGGGAGAAAACTAGGAAGGAAACTAAAGAGGCCACTACTAATATTATGAAGATGGTAGTTATTAAAACTATTGCAAATACAATAGTAAGGGCACGAATAAGGCCCCTTAAAGAAGGCAAATAGGGGAGCAGTAGGAACCCTACTAGCGCTCTAGATATACCGCTAGAGCAACTAACTAGGGAAGCCACTATGACGGACAGTAGAGAGAGAAAAATATTCCCTAGAAGCTAACACTTAAAGCTAATTATAAAGTAATGATACACGGGAATTGTTTGCAATAAGACTTCAATTTATAGTCTTGATCGGTTTCTAATGCTATATTTATTCTTATACAAAGCTATGCCGTCAGAAGCTATGTACTTTCGATAAAGTCTTAGGATACTGAACAAGAAAAATCTGATCAAAAGTGAAAAATGATTAAAATTTTTTAAAGATTTGTTAGGGGTTCAGGCGAAGGAAGTAATAAATATATATTATATTATTATATAATAATATAATATATAATTATATATATTTATATTATATATATATATATATATATATATATATTATATATTATTATAGTACAATAATATAAACTGTAGAACCATCTGGACAAAATAACACTCAACAAGTTTAGAAGAGCAGGATGGCACAGACGAGTAACCGAAAATTTAGAAACTGTTTTTGAAATGTAAACTAGAAACGAATCTACCGCACAAAATTGAAAAAAAAATATTAGATAATACTAGCATTAGTGTTATAACCTGGATCACTTTAACTTCTCAAAGAGCATTTAAACACTGAGAAGCAAACGGGAACGACAGAAATGAGGCAAAAGAAGGAAGTTTATCTTAATGAAATAATATACAAAACATTTTAAATAACTTGGTTTTTGATGGATCTGTTTATATTTAAAAATAGCTTAATTATTTTCTTTTGACACATAGCCAAAATAGAGGGTACTCTTGAAGGTTGCTTACTCGAGGATAGGAATGAATTATGAGTGTACTTAGATGAGGAATTTACAAGAGCTCAGGTAAGTTGCTTCTTTCTATAATGTAATAACGAGGTTTTTATAAATCTACAACACTGAGGTAGACCAGTGTTTAGGTTAGGAAGGTAGAGTAGAACTGAGACACTTAACCTCCTCAAAGGTATAACCAGGCAGGTAGGAAACAAAAACAATGAGTAGATTGACTACACCATTAGAAGGGCCGTAGAGCGCTAGGCACTATGTCACTAGGCACTATGCCACTAGGCACTATATCACTAGGCACTATGTCACTAGGCACTATGTCACTAGGCACTATGTCACTAGGCACTGTGTCACTAGGCACTTTGTCACTAGGCACTATATCACTAGGCACTATGTCACTAGGCACTATGTCACTAGGCACTATGTCACTAGGCACTATGTCACTAGGCACTATGTCACTAGACACTATGTCACTAGGCACTATGATAGCCACTAGAAAGTTCAGTAATCGGGCTACTAGGGAGACTGGTAGAAAAGACAAAAGAAAGAGGACCAGCGAATACTACTAAAAAGACAACCAAAGTTATTTAAAGAGTAACTAAGAACTTACCTAGGGAAGTATAGGCCTACTAGGACTAACACCTGAAAAACTAGTACGGGGGCCACTAGTGCAGAGGAAATCTAATTGCTTAATATGGAGGACACTAGGAAAGTTAGTAGGTATACCAATACGGAGACAACTAAGAAAAACCCCAGGATGAATACTATGAAGGATGCAAGAAATACCACTTCAGTAATCTTTCTGTAAAGGCGTTATACTAGGAAGATCACTTGGAAGGCTGCTAGGAAGATCAGCACTAAGGCAACTAAGAAGGATCCTAGGATGAATACTACTAAGACCACAAGAAAGACCACCTCAGCGGTCACTGTAAAAGCCTCTTGGCGTTATACTAGGAAGATCACTTGGAAGGCTATTAGGAAAGTCAACTGGGAGGCTGATAGGAACTGAACTACTGAGAATTGTTTTATAATTTCTTGGATTAGAAATAGGAGTCGATAACTAGTATTAATAGTAGAAGTATTTAATTCGTGTGCTATAGAAAGTATAAAACTGGAACTCGATAGGAATAATTTAAGCTTTGTTTTAATAAAGTGGCAAAGTGCGAGTAATTTTAGATTCCAAGTCTTCGTTTGTACATTTATATTAATAATATCATAATTTCATGGTAAGTTGGCTCATGAAAACGTAGATTTCATTTTAATGGATTGTTTACATATCCATCACTATCTACATGATAGATTCACACAGTTTTCACTATTTACTTTAATTTTAAAGGGATCCATTTCACAGTATAATATGAAACAAATATGTTGTGAATTTTAAAATAAAAAAATCAAAGCACCTATGAACTATGTGCAACCTATCGTATATTTGAATCATATTGTAACAGACTGTTATAACAAGACTGAAATGACAATAATGTTATTATATCGTGCACTAAGAAAAACAAACATATATTTGTAATTTTATATGTTACGATTTATATAATTGAAAGTAGATCTTAATTATAAGTAAAAAGGATTATCTTAGACTCACTTTACTTTCCTGGATAGAGTAGCTGACTTGGAACTGTTCCAGCGTCTCGTTGTTCGTATTACCAGTGAACTGGGGCTGGAAGTTGGCTGTTACTTTCTTCAGTGTGATGCTGCAAAGAGAAATAAAGGAGGTTAATTTAAACGGAAGTCACTGAAGGAAGGCTTTATCACGATATGCTTTCTTGTAAAAGTTGTAAATTACAATGTGTGTAAAAATATTATCGCGGTCCAACTGTACCTGTAGGTTAGAATCCCAATGCGGGATAGAATATCCCAATGTAGTATAGGGTTGTCATAAGGGTAGAGACATCTCAGTAACTCTGGTAGAGATTAGGTGTGCCTATCCCTTTCAAAGGGGGGGATATAGTGGGAATATAAGTGGAGAATTATAGTGTTATCTTATTAATCTTAGTCATATCCTATTCTGCATGAGTGACAACTACTAAATTAAGTAATCGCCTTAGAATAACAAAACAAATTACCTGTTTTGTTTTACATATATAACTTACTTCACTGTTGTATTCATCTTGATTTCACTGATTAATTTATGATTAAATAAATTTATGTAGCTGTTTTAAACTTGTCTGAAACCTTATTTCAAATGATATTCCTGCGACTTATAATTTGAATTTAGTTTAAAAAATGAAAAAAATGGTTAAACAGTATAAAATAACTGGTCAATAAAATAACATTATGTATAAACACAGTACTAGTGAAAATAGAAAAAAAAGAACAAAAAGTAACCAGAGGAGAAGCCTAGATGTCGGTAAATAGAATTTAGGTGTGAACTGGGCTAGAAAATGCTGACTACTCTTTATTGATGTCTATGGTTCGCACTAACACGTACAAATTGGGGTTACATTTTCGAGCAAATGACGTTAGTTCGTTACTGTAAGGACATGAAGCTAACGATTTCAAGAGGAAGCACATTGTGTTATTTGTAGATAAGGCTATAAAGAGCTCAACGCAATTGTTGTCAATTCCCTTATTGAAAACTGAAGTATTTTCATTTCCCGAGGAGGTGCTCAGTTAATGCTTGATATTAAAATTTACTACCATTACGCTCAATGGACGTAGGACAGTGAGCCAGTGCCCCGTTGGTTTGATGAGGGTAGCTAAGTAGTTCCCCGATCTATGAACGGAGTGCTAGCCAGCCCCCTCCCTCTCCCTGACTCTCGGAGAAAGCGGGGAGTGAGATAAGGAGACTGAGGAGTCTATACACTCCAGCACGTAGACCTAGAGTTTAAGAGGTTCTTGGAAAACCAACTCACCCTGCTAACTCTTTCGCCTGTTTGCCTTTGATATTACGCCCCGTCTACTAAGCAATCTCACAATCACTCTAACAGTAGTGAAACCTTTTTATTCCACGACGAAAAGGTGTAGGCCTAATTAAATTATTATTTATAAAACTATCCTAGAAAGTAAGCTCGACACGACCCAAGTCGATTAAAAGACTCAGCAATTAACCTGATAGGATAAACAATCAAATCTATTGTTTTTAACCTAACCTAACATAACCTATATTGCAACCCCCTCCCTTACATCCACTCCAACCACCACCGGCTGGCGCAAGGTCTGCGCCCTGCTTCTTGACAGGGGGTCATAAACCGTAGCTGGTCCATTTCCCACGCTTGAGAGCGTCCTCACCATTCATCTAGGCCATTAGCCAACTTGAGCTAATGTTACATCTAATATCAACTATGAACCTTACTACTCATTTTAATGCTCTTAGTCCTAACCTTGTCTTAGCTGCCTTTTGTTTTTGGAGTTGATTGATATCGCCTATTAATTATAAAATTATTGAAAGCAAAGCTTGTTAATACAGTATGTAATTAAGTATTGCACAAACAGAGATCATAAAATAGAAAGTGGAAAAATTGAGTCAGTGTAAATTGTAAACTGACAATTTCTTTGTATCATCAGGAAAAGAAAATTAACACAAAAGATATTTATGCATAAATAGTTTGAAAAATTTTAAAAAATTTAATGAAAATGCTCCCCCCCCCCTCTCTCTCTCTCTCTCTCTCTATATATATATATATATATATATATATATATATATATGTATACTATATATATATATATTCACTTCTAATTCACACAAAATACAACCCTGTATGGTTATAGATATAAATATCGCAATATGTATTCTTGTGTATTAATAAAGAACTAAGTCAAATTACAAATACAAGAATTATAATTGAAATTGCAACTCAAAGCTTTTCGTTGGCTAACAGTACCAACATCATCAGGAATATTAAGCAATTAAAATTAACATATGTGCAAATAAATAGCTACGCCAAATAAATTACAATGTTGTTAAAATTTTTTTTTTATTTTGTTGCCCTAACATTACAAACACTGAATATATTATCAAATTTAGATTTTACTTGTATTTGTTCATTTATCAACTCATTATTAGTATTATATTTATATATTTCTAAAGCCTCATAAATAATCATTCTCAGGCCTTTGGTTATTTCTTTTGCAAGTATCATATTATCTATATTAGGAAATATGTGATTATTATTAATACAATGACTAGCAAAATTTGATTTATAAATTTCTGGCTTTTTATATGCATTAAAATGCTCTTTATATCTATCTTTGAGTTTTTTCTTAGTTTGTCCTATATAAACTTTATTACAATAATTACATTCTAATTTATATACACAGTTTTTTCATGCATATTAATAATAATATTATTATTGTAGGGGATATAGAAAGTGCCGTTAAACAGGTGACCTACGTCATACGACAAGCCTGCCAAATGTCAATGCCTCGTAAGAGCATCCGCAAAGCAAGACAGCAAGCCTATTGGTGGACCGACGATATAGCCGATCTCAGAAGAAGATGTCTTCAACTTAGACGGAAGGCACAGAGATCTCGTGGCGGGGTTAAGGCAGCGGCTCTAGCCTTAGAGCACAAGGAGGCAAAAAAAGGCTCTTGTTTTGGCAATCCGGCAGAGCAAGGATTGTTGCTGGAGATCCCTTTGCGAAGAGATTAATGAAGACCCCTGGGGTATGGGCTATAAAATAGTTACACGAAAGCTGAGCGGCGGATCCTCTGACCAGGCATTGAGCGCCAGCGCAACGAGACGAATTGTGGAACACTATTTCCCGATCACCAGCGTCTGATCTCTCCTGAAGAACCACGTGGGAGCGGTGATATTCCTTTGTTCACTGAGTCAGAACTGATCACGGCCGTGATGTCATTAAAAAATGGGAAAGCCCCAGGACCAGACGGAATCCCACCAGAGGTATTGAAGGCGGTGGTTCGAGCACAACCAAGCCCTCTACTGGACATGTACAATGCCTGTCTGAAGTCAGGCATATTCGCATCACAGTGGAAGGTAGCGCGGCTTGTGCTCATAAATAAAGGGAAAGGGCTCCTCTGACGATCCATCATCTTACAGACCGTTGTGCATGCTGGACACATTGGGAAAGGTAATGGAAAAATTAATAAGACCGAGGCTACAAAAGGCAATACAGGCGGCAGGAGGCCTTACCAAGAACCAGCATGGATTTAGGGAAGGGCATTCCACAGTAACGGCGATCCAACAGGTGATAGAGGCCAGGAAATTGGGAGATCTTGTGTGTCATGGTGCCAGACCGATTGTTATGCTGGTAACGTTAGATGTGAAGAACGCATTTAACTCTGTGCGATGGTCGACCATAATGGAGGCGCTGGAACGGAAATTCTTTGTTCCAAGGTATCTGTTGGCCGTGATCAGAGACTACCTGAGAGATCGGCGGCTGATCTTGACTGCTGACGGAAGACAGTGGACAAAGGAAATCACAGCTGGAGCAGCCCAAGGATCGGTACTGGGACCAGACCTGTGGAATGTGGCATATGATGGTCTTCTGAGATTAGAAATGCCAGAAGATGCATATCTGGTGGGCTACGCCGATGATGTTGCTGCTGTCATTACAGCTCGCAGCACTGAGTTGGCGCAGGTACGGCTGAATCAGGTCATGCGTAGGATTAACCTATGGATGACAGAACACGGTCTACAGCTGGCCGTTTCCAAGACTGAGATAGTTTTATTATCTGGAAGGAGGATGCCGATGGTGGTACCAATTGTTGTGAGACAGGAGACGCTCTTCACTAAGAGAGCGGTGAAGTACTTAGGAGTCAAGCTGGACAACAAGCTGACGTACGGGGAACATCTTCGCATGACCTGTGATAAGGCTGTGGCTGTGACCTCGTCACTCGCAATATTGATGGCTAACGTCGGTGGCCCAAGGTCAAGCAGGAGACGACTCCTATGGTCTATGGTGCAATCCATCATGCTCTACGGTGCTGAAATCTGGGCCGACACTTTGAAGGTACAGAAGTACCGTACCAGACTCGATACGATTCAACGAATGGGAGCGCTAAGAATAGCGAGCGCCTACCGTACTGTTTCGTCGGCAGCTGTGCTGGTTGTGGCAGGTGTTGTGCCAATCGACCTATTGGCTCAAGAGAGAAAATTTGTATATAATAACAGTAAAGAGATAGGCAAAATAGAGGCGGTCAAGCGAGCCAGAGCACAAACCATGAACCAGTGGCTGCAACGATGGAATCATGAACGGTCAGGTAGGTGGACGTTCCTTCAGATAAGAAGCTTAAAGGAATGGACAGAACGCAGGCACGGGGAAGTGAACTTCTATATCACACAGTTCCTGACAGGCCACGGGTACTTTAGGGCATACCTGTTTAAGATTGGAAAAGTTCTGTCCCAGAACTGCCGGATATGTAGCGACAAACTGGATGACTCGAGGCACACCTTCTTTGAGTGCGCCAGATTCGTAGACCAGAGGAGTCGATTGATGACACATGCCACGGGTCTCTCCCCAGAGAGCTTTGTGCGGACGATGCTTGCATCGGAAGCCAACTGGAATATGGCATCGAAATACATCGAATCTATTCTACGATGTAAAAAAGAAGAAGGATGGCTAGATCCGTAATATAATGGAGGAAGTATAAGAGGCACCACCTTGAAGTAATGCTTCGGCGGTTCCGGGGTGGAAATCTGCCTGGAGGGTGACGAGTTTAGTGGGTAAACTTTCAGATGTAGTGCCTAGTGCAGTATCGAGAGGAGTCCCACACTCTGTGCATAAAGCATTCTCGTCGTTAAAAAAAAACAAAATAATAATATTATTATTCATTATATTAATTAATTTATTATTACTATTATATGCGAATTTTATGTTGTTATCTTTAAATAATTTTGTGATATTTTTTACTTCATTACCAAAAAATGTAAATGAAGTCCATATGACATTTTCATCATTATTTTTGTAAATTAGATTATTATTTTGTTTCTTTAAAATATTATAATTAAGTTTATATATATATATATATATATATATATATATATATATATATATATAGAGAGAGAGAGAGAGAGAGAGAGAGAGAGAGGGAGAAAGGCGATTCAGAGTTGAAAAAAAATTTACTAATCAAAATATTATTTGCTGTAGCTCTTACTAAAGTACTCACTCGTAACTGCCTTGTCCTTCAATCGGCAGCACTCTGGCTATCAAGCTGTCTGTACTGTAAGTACCGGTGGCTCTGATCTCGTCGAACTCCAGCGTTATAGATGCCCACAGCCCGGCCAAGACAGTGTCTAAAGAAGTGATGCTGAAGTCCGTCAGCCCGGATACGGTTCCTTCCACATCACCAGTTAACCTATTACACAAGCATTTCCTCGGATAAGAACTGGTTACAGAGAAAAAGAACTAAATATAAAATATTTAGAACAATAATTTTGACAATGGATCTGTATTTAGTTGAAAATGCGATCATTATTTGAATACTAACAATTTAGTGATTTATCAGTATTGTGCTCCTAAAATTTGTTTTATTTTTAGGGCTTAAGCATTCAGATTTAAAGTTTTAGAAAGAATGTAAGATTTAGGGTCTACTTTTAAAATGGTAATCTAACCTATTATTTTATATGTATTACCATAATGTTTGTATTGTGTAAAGGAAACCATAATGAGTATTACCATATTTTGTATTGTGTAAAGGAAACCATAATGAGTATTACCATATTTTGTATTACCATAATGTTTGTATTGTGTAAAGGAAACTATAATGAGTATTACCATATTTTGTATTACCATAATGTTTGTATTGTGTAAAGGAAACCATAATGAGTATTACCATATTTTGTATTACCATAATGTTTGTATTGTGTAAAGGAAACCATAATGAGTATTACCATATTTTGTATTACCATAATGTTTGTATTGTGTAAAGGAAACCATAATGAGTATTACCATATTTTGTATTACCATAATGTTTGTATTGTGTAAAGGTAACCACAATGAGTATTTTGTATTACCATAATGTTTCTATGTGTGTATTGTGTCACTTATTAAAGGAAAGTGATTTCCAGTACATTTTAAATTCTAAGAATGTTCTTCAACGCACTTGATATTTTTGCAGGCCTGCTCTTCATTGTCTATTTATCCTTTGGCAATAATTGCATTCATTAAGGATTGGGAAGCCAAAGGAAGTAAATTGTATTCTTACTATTTTGAGAAAATCAAGATTAAAGCTTAAAGCCTGTAAATCTCAGGTTAGTTGTAAAGGTATTTACCACTAGTTCTAGATTCCAGTAAAAGATTCAGTAATTTCCCTTTGCCATAACATATTCCTACACTTTAACTGTCTGAGACATACTAAACTTCAAAAGTGCAAAAATTTTACTCACATCCGCCCCTTGGCTTTTAAATTTCTCAATTCGTGAAGCTATTTTCGGTTTTCTTATTTTTTTATAAGGTAACAAAAACGTTTGATATTTCTGAAACCAGATGAAAAGGTTTTACTATATTCTATCCTTTAACAATAAAAGAAAAAATATTAGAAAAGAAATATTTCTGCATTTAAATTAGACTTTGCTTTAACAGAAAAATTAAAAATTTTCAAAGACTTTTCTCAATAGTATTTTTAATAGTGTATGATGTATGTCGTCAACTTCAAAAGAAGAAAAATCAATATTTTTATCCAGATATTACAGCTCTATTAATTTCACTTGATATTTTGAATATAATCATGAACATCTAATAAAAAATATGACGGGAATCGGATTAAAAAAGTTGAATGCAAAAATCAGATATTACCTTAAAAACTTCTAGTTTCAACAACAATATTTTCTGTGTGGCTTTACGAGCGCTATCTTATTTCAAGATTTGTAACTAACTCTAAGGAATTACTTATCTGTGCTGCTCTCTACGGTACTAAATTGAAATATGAAATATGAACTACAATCAGTATAATATACAATAATGTATAAGGGAAAATAGAGACATTAAATTATAAATATGTACTATATAAAATGAAGTCTTTGAGCTTACAATATTTCTACAAATGACAGTTTTGATCTTTAAAACAAATTATTAATATACAGTGTATCAAAATTCCCAGAATAATTCTTGTAGTTAATTAAAAAATTGAAAGTAATGTCAAAATATAGGCCTATATAATAACAAACAGCACAACATATTCATTCAATAATAAAATTTTTAGAAGAAGCAGATTTAATATCTATAGAATTCACAAAATAAAACTTGGAGTTTGTTACTCGTAGTTAGAGTATTCGTCGGAATACGAAAACCCACAGAGGATTTCGTATTTTGGATGAAAAATGATTTCCCTGAAATTTCGTGGAAATGTTATCGTCGTATATAATTTATACAAATCATTTCCTTCTCATTTCTTTAACTAAGCATGTTTACAATATAGAGTCTGGAATTGTTGTTTGGATTATGTTCGTTACAGGGTCACATGAAGCTTTCAGTGTAATTTCTTTTCTATATAATAAACCAAGTTCCACCAATGCTTAGGGGAACATAGTGGTATCAGAGTTTTATATTTCACATTTTATAAAATTTAAATATTTTTTTATGAAGTAGTCTACTCTACTTTAAAATTAGATTCAAATGAATTACAAACTACATTTTACATACCTATAAACACACACACACACACACACACACACACACATACACACACACACACACACACACACACACACACACACACCACACACACACACACACACACACACACATACACACACACACACACACACACACACACACATACATACACACACACACACACACATATATATATATATATATATATATATATATATATATATATATATATATATATGATATATAAATTAATATAATATGTGTTTAATATAATCGATTCATTCTTAAATGTAAAATGAAAGTTACGTTTTACAGTTGAAAGAACTAAAAATGAAATGCAAAACTATAGTAAAAGAAACATAGTGAAATAATTAATAAATAACAAGTTTTCCAGCCTACATATAAAAATACCCATTATAAAAAGATTTCTTTGGGCGTCTGTCGGAGTTTGAGGAAAATACCAACACTGCAAATATTAATAGTTCTACAGAGATGCAATGAGAGGACTCCCGTAGGTTCTTGCCCGTCGTTCTCCATAGCTTATTTGCTTGGTACATGGCTAATCATTCCGATTCTTTCACTCACGGTAGGGCTACTAACCATATGTGCAAGTGAGACGGAGGAAGCTCACCACAGAATGGGTGCCACGAGAGCTGAGTGGTTTGTGGGGGCCCAGACCCTGTTAAAAGTTTTAAAAAATATCCTTCTTTCTATACGTTGCTTACCACTATTTCCTATTGTAAAAAACACCGGCAATGTATGATATTCTGATCATACCCTCGTGTGCAATTCAATCACCATGATATCATCTTTCGCGTTTTGCGTCCAGTGTATAGAGTATATGCCATCGTAATATATGTAAGGTGCAATTAAATATAGACTACACCTTTTTAAAACTTATTATTTAATAGAACGGTCTGAGTAATTTTAGCCAATGTAATATTAAATATTAAAAAAACCAAACTAACAATAATTAGTTTATTTTCTCATAATCATTTCATTGACAAATTTATGAGTGAATACAATGACAGAAATTTTAAACTGTAACTGTCATCTAATACGTATAAAGTATAACAGCTGACGCTTGGCATATTGTTTGTTATAGTCATTGGTGATGATGACCTCACCGGTTGAAACTCATAAGAACAAATAAATAAATTGTTAATTGTTAATGATGTTAGTTATTATTACTATTTGATTATATTTATTGTGGTTTAGGGTTTCATTGTTAACTGTACAAACCTATTTGTATACTAATAAAATATGCCTTTCTCTTACAATGTTTTTGTGTGTGTTTTTTTTTGTTTATGATTTTTATGTTTAGAAACAGGAAGAGGTTCTGAAAATGTTTTTTTTAGCGTCGTTTATTAAGATTAATTTCAAGAATTAGCTGAGTAGTAATTCTTTCTCAGCGAATAATATCGTTTCAAACAGTTTAACGTACTTATTGTTTTATACCTTTTTATAAGCATTGAATAAAATTAAAGTCATTTCCCGGAAAAGAGTGTGTTAAATTTTTTTATCTTATCAACCAATTATGACCAGTCAATTAAAAGTTTCTCTCTCTTTGCGGGTTTCGTTTTCGTCACTCGTTTACGCAATGTTTTCTTCATATCATTGGATTATTTACATTTTCGGGCGGTTTTTAAAGCCCAGTTGCACTTTAGTTAGTCAAGTAACCTTCATATCGCGCAGTTTATTGTCTGGGACAAAGTCCTATATAGCAGAGTCCGATATTACAGCAAAGAGATTCTGTATTCCATATATACATACCCGTTATGTTTTCTATACCTTCATGCAGTTATAATTCTGTTATTTAATGACTCACCTTTCACTTTTATTAGATAGAATTTTTTTAATAAATGTTAGTCCATGTTTCTTTATTCTATTTTGTTACTGAAACGTTTCGTTTTAATACCAGTAACGTTCAGACCATTGTTTGGTCCGCGGGTCTCCTGGGGTAGTTTGAATCTTTACTTTAAAAAGCATAACAAGAAATAGTGGTATGTAACTGTTCATTTAGTTATTTTGTATTTGCCTTTTATAACTAGGATTAGTAAAGGTTTGTTATTAATACTAAGAGTTCGGTCTGTTCCAATTGTATTCAATTTAAGAAATACATAAAAAATTCGATATCGAGGTAGAAAGAGAGAGATACCGAGAGAAAAAGAAAGAGAGAGGGGCATACGTATATACAATACAAATAAATAAATAAATAAATAAATAAATAAATATATATATATATATATATATATATATATATATATATATATATATATATATATATATAGAGAGAGAGAGAGAGAGAGAGAGGGGAAGGGGGAAGAGAGGTTGCTTTACAGAGACTAATGAACTTTTATAATTTACTTAATAGGCCTACTTACTGGATAACGTCATTGCTGGAGGATATGTCGTACGAGGTTTGGTTGAAAACGAACGGTTCCATCACAGGGATGCCCAATGATTCATTGCCGTTCTTCATGTAGGTCTGTAGGTTGGTGAGAGCTGCCCTCACGACGCTGGTTAAATCGTATTGCTTCCGGCGCTTAAAAACGATTGCTGAAATACAATTGCGGTACAATTATGCTCATACAAAGACAGGTTTCTACAATACAAAATTGCTCGTATGATAGTATATAATAAATATACTCGTATTCTAATAGAATTGTAAGAAAAATTCCTAAATTTTGTAAGTTATTATTTTGTAATATTTTATATAGAAGGTTATTTTTGTATCTATCTACTCTCCTATTGGATGATAAATTTGTGAATTAGAAATGTATTATTGTTCTGCAATATTTAAATATATATATATATATATATATATATATATATATATATATATATATATATATATATATATATATATATATATGCTGATACGTATTCCTTCACGGATGGAAAAATATGATGAATAGTTACTGTCTGGAGTACATCCGTTCATTCTGCACTTCATAAATTCGCAGTTCCGACGTTTCGCTAGAATCTCATCTAGCATTGACGAGGTGAACCCAACAACAGTAGAAGAGCGAGTGAAGAGCGCAGATAACTCTTCTCCTATATATATAGGAATGAAGCAACGCCCATTGACATCAATACATACATTGACGTCAATCCACACACACCTGATCCAAATAATTACTCACATTCCTTTGCCTTTGTTCACCTTTCTGCCGATAAAATCTATCGATGACACACTTCCACACTGAGGGCAAATTCAAAGTATCATCGCGTTTGTTAAGACTCCCTTGCTTCTCTATTTCGATAGCCTCACGAATAATTCTAGTCCTGTAGTGTTCCACTTTAGCAATCTGTCGGCAAGATTGGAAATCAATGGTATGCCCTGTATCGCAGTGGTGCCTGTACAGAGCCGACGTTTTCTGCTTGTTTTTAAGGCCCAGTTTGTGCTCCTCAAGTCTAGCTGAGATACGTCTGTTCGTTTGGCTAATGTACGATTTCTTACAAACTCCACAGGAAACGCTTCTAAACACATTGGTTTTTCAAGAAGATCCTATCTTTGGCGTTACCAACAACCTTGTCGATAGTGATGTAAGGTTTGTAAACGGAACGTAAACCAAGCCTTCTAAAGAGTCTGCCAATCTTATCAGTGGTACCTTTAAAAAAGGGCAGAATTACAGTACCAGCTTTCTCAGTCTCTTTTTAGTCCACGTCAACAGGAAGGGCACTTTGGCGGTGTAACGCTTTATTAATGGCATATTCCTTTTAGCCATTGCTTCTAAGCACCTCTCTCATAGTAATAAGTTCCTGGTCCCTCGAATCGATGTCTGTTAACTTGTGAGACCGAGAGAAGAGCGTGTCTCATATATAAAATGGGGTTTGAAACATCCAAGGCCTCCGGGGCGGAGTACTGTGGATGGATCTACATCAAACATTACACGAACAATTATGGGAATATGTTAAACAATCTCACCAAATGTCATTAAAATGTTCATTGGCATAGGAATTCATAAGATACATATATACTTCGGTTTTTGAACCATCCTAAGCCTCTGGGGTGGAGCCCTGTGGATGGATCTACGCCAAATCTCAAACGAACCATCCTGGGAATATGTCAAATTATCCCTCTAAATTTCATAAAATTCGGTTTAGCGGTTTAGGCATCCATGAGATACATACAACATTTTGTAACCCATTTTAAGCTTCTGGGCTGAACCCTGTAGATGGATCTTCACCAAACTTTACATGAATTGTCCTGGGATATGTTAAAAAAATATTTCCGGATTTCATTAACTTCTGTTCAGCGGTTTAGGCATCTATAAGAGACATACATAGACACATACATATATACATAGGTTTGTGAACCATCCTAAGCCTCTGGGACGGAGTCCTGTTAATAGATCTACACCAAATCTCACTCGAACTATCCTGGAAATATGTCAAGCAACCCTACTAAATTTCATTAACCTTTGTTCAGCGGTTTAGGCTCCCATAAGATTCATACATACACACATACATACATTCATCGGTGATTGAACAATCCTAAGCTACTGGGGCGAAGCTCTGTGGATGGATTTACACCAAACGTCACAGGATTCATCTTGGGAACATGTTAAACAAACCCTCCAAATTTTATTAACTTCTCTTGAGCCGTTTAGGCGTCTATAACATACATACATATAAAATTTCATTTTTATAGATATAAATTATATATATATATATAGAAAGAGAGAGAGAAGATAGATAGATAGAGAGAGAGAGAGAGAGAGAGAGAGAGAGAGAGAGAGAGAGAGAGTCTAATTTAAACAAAATATTGAAATGTAGATTATCTATAACAGTTGCATTACTTCTATGATTTTCTAGAGCTCCAGAGGAGATTTTACATTATTTTATGGATGAAGTAGTAAGTGGTAATTAGTAGTAGTACTTAAAAGGTAGAAGTATCAAACAGTAAACAGGAGAAGTAAATAGTTATTTAAGTTTATAAATAGTAAATAGTAATTAGACGTAGTAAGTAGAAAAAAGCAATTAATGGAGGTAGGTGAATTTTTATATTATAATGCTTAAATTTAAATATATCCAACAACCTATTATGAAGATAATTATAATAAGCCTTTATAAATTTATTGAAGTTAGAAATAATATTTAATTATATTTCGACTTATTATTAATTAAAGTTTAACCTATTTATTATTGAATCATATATAAACTTTATTTCCCAATACAAAACTAATATACTTGATGTGTGTATTAAGAACAAAAAATGAATAAACTTTTGAAAAACAATAACCTCGTAACTGATACTGGAATCTATGTCATGCATAAACGAAAGTGTTAAAGCCACCAGTAATGGATTATTTGACTATTAATCACAAAGGCAGTGACAAAGCAATCACAATGCTGTGGGTGGCTCTCTAACAACAACAATGGTCTATTGTTTTGCTTCTTGGTAACACAACTCAAAAGCTACTAAACCCCTTTGACAGGAGATTCTTCAATAAGCTAAGTAATAACTTTGTCACAACAGAGATTAGAGCAAGGGCAGAGTGAGAAGGGCGTAAAAAAGGTATTAGTAAGATTTTTCCGAAAATAAACCACACAATAGAGCGCAAGCTACACTTTATACAGAAACATTGGAATAAAAATAAAAAAAGATTATAACATCTTTATTTTATGTGGACTTAAATTTAGGATCTTTAGTATCTTTTATTAAATACACTAATTGCAAAAGAATAGGGGAAATATTTATAATTGCCTTCAGATAATATCTAGAGCTCCTGTGCTTGCTGGGCCAGAATATCTCTCATATTGTTGCTTTATTTGCTCCTGTGGTTGATATTATTTTTCATGTTACATATTTTAGTTCTTACGTCTGAGGTTGCTGTGGAGATTTACATCTCCACCATCTTCAGCCATCTCATGTTATGGCTGATTCTGTGGTTCCTTAACCAGACTATATATTATGCTGTTGGTTTTGACAGCGCTTGTGGTTGGTGGACCAGACTATCTCTCATGTTGTTGCTTTTGACAGCGCGTGTGGTTGCTGGACTAGACTATATATTATGTTGTGGCTTTTGTGGGTGTTAAGCTAGAAAAACTTTCGTGTAGTGGCTCTTGGATTCTCTTGTACTTGCTGGATCTGCATAACTCTTATGGTATAAAATTTGTCTATTTCTGTGGTTTCACAACCAGACTACCTCTCATGTTGCTGGTTTTGACACGAATGTGCTTGGTGGACCAGACTATCTCTCAAGTTGTTGGTTTTGGCTGCTCCTGTGGTCGCTGCGTCAGAAAATCTGTTATGTTATTCGGTATGCTTCTGTAGATTATGGCCCAGATTGTCTCATGTTGTGACTTTTAGCTGCTTCTGTGGTTGTTGGACCAGACTACCTCTTATGTTGTTGGATTTTGCTGCACCCGTGGACCCTGGGCTAGAATATCTGTTATGTTATAGATTCGGTATGCTTCTGTAGATTATGGCCCAGATTGTCTCATGTTGTGACTTTTAGCTGCTTCTGTGGTTGTTGGACCAGACTACCTCTTATGTTGTTGGATTTTGCTGCACCTGTGGACCCTGGGCTAGAATATCTGTTATGTTATAGATTCGGTATGCTTCTGTAGATTATGGCCCAGATTGTCTCATGTTGTGACTTTTAGCTGCTTCTGTGGTTGTTGGACCAGACTACCTCTTATGTTGTTGGATTTTGCTGCACCTGTGGCCCCTGGGCTAGAATATCTGTTATGTTATAGATTCGGTATGCTTCTGTAGATTATGGCCCAGATTGTCTCATGTTGTGACTTTTAGCTGCTTCTGTGGTTGTTGGACCAGACTACCTCTTATGTTGTTGGATTTTGCTGCACCTGTGGCCCCTGGGCTAGAATATCTGTTATGTTATAGCTTTCGTCTGCTTTTGTGGGTGCTGGGCAAGATTCTATACCGTTGTGGTATTTGGCTGCCTCTGTGATTTCACGGCTAGATTACGTTTTATTTAGTGTATTTTGGTCTTCAATGAGTTTTTTTTTCTAATTTTAAAATGACGTGCGCAATAAGCGGATTATCACGAATTATTCTGCAAATTTACTTGTGGTAATACCTTGAAAGCTTCCAATGGGGACCGGGGGACGGCTATTTTAATGGAAATTATAAATGTCAGACAAGATAGACCTAATGTAATAAATAAGTGATTACCTAAAATTAAAGTTTGTTTTCACAAATTCAAGGTGGTATCTCCAATTTATACCATCTTTCTATCGACGTCTAGAGGTTGTCATTTTATTCAACTTTAATTATCAAGAAAAAAGTAAGTGTTATTAATAAATACCTTATTAAACACTCGAGAAAAGTTTTAACACTACAGATAAATAAAAATATCAAATACCTCTGCAGTTTATGTCATCGACGCATTGTGAAATGATAAGTAGTGCAAAGACGTTATTAGGCGTTGACAGGTTGTTAATTCTCAGTATAGAGCTTGTAATGCAGGCTTAACTGATAAGGCGTAGCTGCTGTGAATATAATAATCTGACTAATGTTTTTACAGTTAAAACCTTACAATAATTTCACAACATTCGTTTTATAAAATGTGTGCATAACAAATCAATACTTACGCCTGTGCGGCCAGAGATGGGCGTTTGTGTCTGTGTTTAGTTGAACATTTTGCAAAGTTGCGTGTCCTTCATGAAAACACATTCCGAGAAGAACCAGACAAGCATAGAGTTTCATCTTTCTATAAGTCAAAATTAAACATTAGTCATTTAAATTGTAGAAACATTCCAAGTTTAGGTTAAGCAGTTATCCAAACACCTGGTTAACTCGTTCGTGACTGAAACTTCAGCTTTCAAGTTTCAGACTTACGTGAACAATGTTTATAAGTACGAAGATGTCAGTTTCGGAGCCCATTACTTATCCAACTTTACGTAGTTCTAGTTGAAAATGGGACACCTGCCGAAACGGCCTCAGACTACACCATATAATATCTAGTAGGGATTACATTTAAGAGAGCTAATTATAAATCTTAGGTCTTATATTAATTATCGTAATATACATAAAATAAGGACGTTTGGCATACTTATATGTAGGCCTACTTAACAATACGTTCTTATTATACGTCCTGCAATGTACAAATAAAATAAGTTTATAAATATGATTTGAAGTTATTGTGAGAACGTAATAGAAACAAGATAAACGTTCAGGATTCAGGTGAACTGTTCAAGGCCATAATACCAAAGTTCCTAATATATTCATCCTCACTTCTGTCAGAAATAATCTAAATATATATATGAATGAATGTTTGTGTGTATGGGTGTATGTATGTGTGCATGTATGTGTGCATGTATGTATGTTTTAGATGCCTAAGCCGCTGAACAGAAGTTGATGAAATTTACAGGGTTTGTTTAACATATTCCTAGGATGGTTCCTGTGAAGTTTGGTGTAGGTCCTTCCACAGGGTTCCGCCCCAGAGGTTTAGGATGATTCAAAAAATGACGTATGTATGTATGTGTGTATGTATGTATGTATCTTATGGACGCCTAAGCCGCTGAACAGAAGTTAATAAAATTCGGAAGGATTGCTTAACATATACCTAAGATGGTTCATGTGACGTTTGGTGTAGATTCATCCTCAGAGCTCCACCCCCGAAGGCTTAGGATGGTTCAAAAATCCGATATATGTATATGTTTTATGAAAGCCTAAACCGCTGAGCAAAAGTTAATGAAATTAGGAGGGATTTTTCAATTTATTCCCAGGATGGTGCGTTTGAAGCTTGATGTAGCCCCAGAGATATAGGGCTACAGAGCCCCAGAGATATAGTATGGTTCAAAAACCGATGTATATATGTATGTACGATGTGTCTTCGTATGTGACTCGTATTTGGCTTATGGACGTTTAACGTGCTAAACAGATGCTAATATAATTTGGAGGGATTGTTTAACTTATTCCAAAGATGGCTTGTGTGAAAGTTTGTGTAGATCCACCCACAGGGCTCCACCCTAGAGGCTTTAGATGGTTTAAAATCCGATGTAAGTATATTGTAGGCATGTATATGTCTTATTGACGCTTAAACCGCTGAACATAAGTTAATGACACTTGGAGAGATTATTTAACATATTCCCAGGATGGGTCGTTTTAAGTTTGGTATAGATCCATCAACAGGGCTCAGCCACAGAGGCTTAGGATGGGATAATGTACCGCCATAAGTCTAATATTAAAATGTATATCCATAGTAGCATTACTTGAATTAATTTTAAAAAGTAATAAACATTTTATTAAACACTTTACTAACTTTACATTAAAATACTTTATTAAATATTTTTAAAGAATTTAAAATTGCTACATTCTATGTAGAATTATTGCCATCACACTTATTGATATTAAACGTAGGAGTTCAGTTGAAAACTGTGCAACAGGATCAGACTAACTACAACAAAACTGACACCCAACTTGATCCAGGTATAAGTCAGAGGTGGCAAGTTCAAAGGAGAGATAGTCTTAATTCCATGAATACCGATGATTTCATCAGATCTACCTATTGATTTCAAACGACTACAATTTCCTTTGCGGCTTGAATTCGCAGTAACCATAAACAAGGCACAAGGGCAATCATTGACCATTGCTGGATTAAACTTGGAACATTCGAGCTTTTACCGCGGACAATTGTATGTTGTGTTCTCACGTGTTGGGACACCTAAAACTTGTATGTTTATACGCCTAATGAAATGAAGAAAATCATTGTCTATCCACTAGCACTGCAGTAAATGAAATATAATATATAATCATTTAGATGTTTGATTTGCTTTTCTTATTGCAAAAAATATAATTTCGGGCGCAGCAACGTTTGCGAAAAAATAATACAGAGAAAAAGGGTTTTCTGCCTTTCTTAACATTATATTACTTTTCTTTGTTAACGCGTTTCGAAATGACTCTATTTTCAAAATTTGAATAGTTCTGTTTGCTCAAGTCTTGATTCCAAAATGGGACAATGAACGGAAAACATTCTAATTTCTTCTAGATAGAAGAAGATGGAGAGTACGAGAAAGGAAGTGTGTGTGCGTGTGTGTGTGTGTGTGTGTGTGTGTGTGTGTGTGCGTGCGCGCGCGTGTATATATATATATATATATATGTGTGTGTGTGTGTGTGTGTATGTATGTATTATGTATGTGTGCGTGCGCGCGCGTGTATGTATGTATTATGTATGTGTGTTTGTTTGTGTGTGTGTGTGTGTGTGTGTGTGTGCGCGCGCGCGCGCGTGTGTATGTATGTATTATGTATGTGTGTGTGTGTGTGTATGTTTGTGTGTGTGTGTGTGCGCACGCGTGTATGTATGTATCATGTATATATATATATATATATATATGTGTGTGTGTGTGTGTGTGTGTGTGTGTGTATATGTGTGTGTGTGTGTGTGTGTGTGAGTGGTGTGTAAGAGAGAGAAAGATAGAGAGAGAGCGAGATTGTACTGTGTAGATAACTTTACAATATACTTTAATGGTACATTAAGTGTAATACTGTAACCCTACAATATATGTAGTTTAATTATTTTCATGAATTAAGTCATCATGGATGGATATCCAATGACTATGGGACATCGGCTGACGCATAAACTGCACAATAGCTCTTCAAAAACTCAATTACGTGCAACCATTACATGCAATCGATACGTCTGAAGACTAATGATATTTGGATATTCATAAAACAACTATGAAACGTGATATGTCAAACGCAAGCAACCAACTCCTCAACTATCTGTACGTACAAAACACACCTGGGTGATTGATCTGGTGAACGTTTTTCCATAGGCATACAATGCGCACTACCTTTTATATGGACAAACTCTAAAACTATTAAGAGTGAAGCCTTTAACATTTTCTCTGCTTTAGTTATTGTCTTGCTCAAAATACTTTTGCTGCAGTATTTTCAAAACAAAACAAACTTTTCTCTGAAACTTTCTTAATAAAACAAACTGAATTAAATTCTCAGTTCCTGCTGTGCGCACTTGTTGTTATCAAGTCAACAACTTTTTATTTATGGGGCATAAATCAAAAACTTAAAAGTTTTGTCCTCAGACAGCAAGCAGCAAGATATTGGGCCGTAAATTAAATAAAGCAATAGCGTAGGTGTTTAAAGCACAGTTTATCACTCAAGTGAAATAAAATTTTTTTTTGTTTATGAAAAAAAATAAAATTAATTAGTATTTTAAAGTTAAAGCTTTTGCCGTGTACAGTGTTATTCAAGTAAGTTAATTCGATTGCTGCGCTAGTATCTATGTGGCGAGGCTATTACGCTACAATTAAACGGAATATTTATGACATATTAACCTATCAGAGGTGCGCCTGAAGTTATTTTGCTAAAGTATAACATAGCATTGAGTTTGTAAGGGACCGTGTTATGCAGTATTCAACAAACACTGCAGGACATACTCGTATGTGTAATTTAATCACTTTGTTATAAAGTATAACTTATAAATTTTATAAATATAACTATAAAGTTGTTTATAGTAAATAAATGTAAAATTGTTTATAGTATAACTTTTTTCACTTTTTACTCTCTTTATAAATGAGGTCAACAAATTTACAAATTTACAAGTTTCCTTTATGACATAACCACAATTTAGGGATTCAAACCCGATAAAAATAGAATAAGTATTGAAATCTATTTTACAAGTATTGCTTGATTCTAAATAGTTCACCAAAAGTCAATAAAACTGTAAAATATAGCAACTGTAGCAAATAAGAAGAGTCACATTAAAAAAAACTATTTTTTAAAGTTTGTTTTAGTGTTTACCTTGTATCTTGTACGATTTCCTTTTAAAAGTGTCTTTCTTCCTTCAATATGTTTATTACTTTTATATCATTCTGAGAAATTTATCCTTTTATCGTTTATTTTAACTTATGAAATAGTTTCAAGTAAAAACATGCTTATACTTTACTCGATTGCTGGGATGATAACCACCCATATTGCACAGTTAAAAAATATCGTGTTTACATTTAAATTTATTAATGGTAATTGTAAAAGTTTCATTTAGTATACACATGAAAATGGATTATAAACAGTTAAAAACCATTATATAAATACTGTGAAGATGAGATTTTAACAAGACAAATGAAATATTTGTAAATGTAGGCACAAATAAATACAGTAGGTTTTGTAATATTTGTATTGTTGCATTTGTTGTACTTGATATAAGCTTGCATTTAGAAATATTTTAAGCATATGATTCTGGCAGTCACATGTACACATGACGTGGAAAGGTAACTAACATTTGAAAAATAATATTCCTTTACTATAATAGTCCGGCGTCCTTATCAGAAGCGGGTCCCGGATTTTCTTGTGGATTAGGGAGCAAAGTAAAAATGTTTTTTTTTGCCTATACTAAAGAAATATCGATATTCACCTGAAATACAACAAATTAACAATATTTTTATTACCAAACAAACTTTTGGAATTAAATAACTATAATTATTCATAATGTTAAAAAATAAATTTTAACATTAACAGACGTACAACTTCTTAAAAACAAATTATTCCACAAAACAAATTCCATTTTATAATTCTATCGATTGAAGCGATAAAAAAATCGATTGCATTTCATAAAAAATCGATTGATGTGATAACTAATATCCGGTTTATTTTCATAGAGAATATGAATGGGAGCAAGACCTGTAAAAGGATCTTCCGACATCCTTGATCACATCCACGTTTCCAGTCTCCGCCAAGTAGGAAAACTGCGCCCGCAAGTACCAACAGATATAAAAAGTGTTGATAACAGCTTTAACAGTTGTTTAAAACAGGATAGAAATATTTATTGTAACGGGCATGCGCAGTTATATTCTTGTTCATTTTCTAGTATTCTGATTAATTATAACTTTTATGAATGCACACTGTTCTAATTAGAGGTTTAATTTCTAGTGCTAAATTTTTATTTCTTAGCAAAGGAGAGAATAGTTGAGAGATAGACTCTTGTAAACTTTATAAAGTAATAAAATCCGGTATTTGTTTGTGGGAACAATTGTTTGTAAAAAGAAAAACTTCATTGATCCACCCTTAAACCTAGAATTTTATCAACAAGAATACTGTCGAGAATGCGAATGAATATCGTTTGTCCCAATGTAACTTTGTACTTTGAAGATGCTACTGTAGAATCGTTTAGTTCACTTTGCTAATTAGATCTCTTGCTACTTAATTGTGTTGCATTGATAGTATTAATTTGATTATTGTCATACGCTTTTAATGTATTTTTATAAAAACTTTTTTTACTTCAGAAAGGCTTTTCAAGTTAGTTGAAATGTAATAGTCTCTAAAGTCGGTGCTTTCCATTTCAGATCATGTAGCATATTTTGATCGTCTCAAAAGTTACATTACATTTTGAAAAACTAAAAAACTAAATCATATTAAAAAGTATAGTTACGAAAATAACATATACGCCCTATTTACACACAATATACTATGAAGTGCATATAATACATAATTTTCATGTTTTTTAAATGAATTTTTAGTTATGCTTTTGGTGGTACCATTGGATTTACGGCCGTTATTTCAAACCACCCTAAAGCCACACTGGTTAGCCATCTTTCATTTTCTTTTTTCAAATCAACCTCATTTGTAGAACATTTCCTTCTAGTTGTTGCTTCAACAGGCGGAAGTCACTTTGTGGAAGAATCGTTTGATTGAAATTAATGCTTTTATGTTTATTGCTCAAACCCGTTGCATTTTACAATTCTTTCTCGACAAAGGATATGGTGAAAACCCTTATTGTACTTTCTTCATTACTGGCTTTAACCTTTTTCTCTGTTTATCATGAACCTTAGACAACATATATGTTCAGGGTTTTGTAAATATTATTCTTTGCATTTTTTGTAGAACTATATTCGACAGACATTACTCTATCTTAAATCTGTCATGAGCTAATGCTCTTGTTTAGAAACACGTTTCATGCAAAATGTTTTTATTAGGTTCATCCTATTTGAAGATAGAATATTTGACATTTTATTCACTGTAGCGTGAGCTTGTTGTCTAGACATGATGCACAAATAATGTTGTTATTTTGTTGTTTAACAATATTTTCATTTGGTGGCTTAAGGACGCTACTTTTACTAGAGTTGAGGTTATTGTTTGTATTGTAATGATAGGGAATAACTTCACAATACCAAGAAGACGAGAAAATGTGGAGTATCTTCACATCTGACAACCTCGTCAGAGAAGTCCTCAAGAACACAGAGTACAACTCATTTTACGTATTATTCGTCACAGAATAAAACGTTTTGACAGCTACAAAGTGCTCGCACGAAATATTTCGTTAAACACTTTCTTTATGATTCACCATCACCAATCCCTTAGAATCTCAAGTAACGGCTTTTCTGACCAACTACTGATCCACAAATTGTTCGTGAACCAGCGTCTTAGATTTATAGCCTAACATATCTGATATTGTGATGCTAAAGTCCCGTTGAGGCCATTTCCTCAACCTAAAACATTTTGGCAATTATCCTTTATTCAATTAAATTTTCGTAAATGAGTACAACGGGGAACAAGTATTTGAGAATTGTTAATAAATTTGTTCATAACATTTCTGTCACTTAAAAACTTCAGAACAAGAATGAGTTAATTCAGAGATGAAACTCTATCTTTTTCCCCCTATTTTGAATAAACTAGTGTTTTAGAACATTTTCTTAAGCACTTTTAAGCGAATTGACTACGTGTTACATTCCATATCCATTACGTTTATTGGAGTTTATTAAACGTGAATCTTTGAAAAATCCCGATTATTGTTTTTATCTTTAAAATATTTCAATACAATTAATTTAAAATTTAACTTTTAATAATTTAATTTATAGAATATATCTTATAGTAATAATTTATTAACTTCAATTATTCCTTAGCCAAATTTAAATCTATTTATGCTCAGATGGGAATGTTTTTGTGAAGTTGGAAAATTTGTTTTCTGTCAGAAACCTCTTACGTCATATCTTATCTTTAGTACAATTTCAGTTTGAACGAAACAGCGCTGATATTGACAGATGGTAGCTACATTTGACGATTCCGAGATACACTCAGGTGATTACAAAAATAGGGAATGGTCGGTATATTTTTTTATTGCCGTTAAATAAATACAAATTTAATGATTTTAATTTCTCTGTAAGTTTTTGAAAGTATAAATATACTTTTAAACATAAACTCTCTCTATCTGTCTCTCATCATGTCCCTCTTTTCATCTAGTTGACTTAATTTGTAGTTGTTACAACAAATTTCATTTGATGTTATAATCAACAAAACTTTTATTGTTGTATACTATAATATGAATCTACCACGCACCTTAAAATAGGGTATTTATTATTAGCCTACATTAACAAGGTGATTAAGGGATGGTGTAGAAAGTATTCCAGCAAAAACAAGGATCGTACAGATTCTTCAAGGGGGTCAATGTTTATAATTAATTGCAAAATTTCGGAAACGTTCTGGGATTAATAATAGATTTCAAATGGGAGTGAATGTATGAGCCATTTTCGTCTTACAGATCCTTATGTAGGGCATCCCCAGTCTTGTATATGAAACCCTACCCCCTAAAGAATCCAACATGAAACTCTTGAATATCACCCGGGTGACTAGCGTCGATCCGAGACGAAGGGACATGGTGACACGACCCGTGGTACCAGTATGGATCCTTACTATAAAACCTGGAATGGTCACCGATCCGTCCTTGGGACACTACTGTTTCGACCGCTTTTCCAGAACCCCAGACATTAGGAACTGCCAGGTTTCCGTACCTTAATACCTAGTCTGCACCTAGTCAGATTAGTTCGGTCCAGGTAGTGCAATCGGATCTTTTTTCACTCTCGATTGGCCTTACTTCAGCGCCGGGCCATCAGACTGATTTGGTCCAACGGGGCATAAACCCAACCCTTGAAAGCCAATTGAAGGTTATGTCGAAGATATGTTTAGACATAGTTTTATATTCAGAAGTATAGTATATTTAACACATTTTTTTAAACCGTAATCCCTATAACTTAATACAACAGGTGTTTGGTTGGTCGTTTTGATTTTTAAATTATTTTGACAAATCGGGAACCTACAGCAATTTATCTACGTATCCAAAGAAGAAATGGCCATATCCACTGGAGGAGTATTCAGCGCTTTTACCAGTGAATTTTGTAACACATGCTTATCAGGCATTTTGCACATTGGTGTTGCAGTTTAAATTATTTGATTTTAATTGTCGCATTTATGTGGGAAATTGGTTTTACAGTAGGGGTATTTGCCACAAAACGTGATTTGTTATCCTCACCTTACTCTGAATCATAGCGTTTTATCCAAAGCCAATGAAACCCGATACAACATATTCTGACGAAACAAGTTCACAATGCTAAAACTAGTAAGATGCTTAGTTTCGGGATGTGGTAATAAATAAGACAACATAAAACACCGACGCAGCTGGTTCTAAATCAAGCCTGATTAACGCTTTCATACAGCTTCCGGCTGTGAATTCACTTAACTCCGACCGGCTTCCGGTTTTATATCTAGCGCCACGATTTGCATATTAGGGCCTTGTTCGCAGAATCTGATAAACAGAATATATTTTAAGGTAATAAATCCAAACCCCGTTGTTGCCTTGTATTTAGGCAATATCTAAGACGAGCTGCAGTAAGTGAAGGGTGAATAGCAGGCTGTATAGCATGTAAATATCAAGTATGTATATTCATGTATCAAGCACACGCCACTGCTTACTCGATAATTGGACTACTGTGAGGAAAGTTGTGATGAGATGTACGCAGAAAGGAGATGTACAGGCGGGCAAAGGAGTTAAACATATGCTTGGCTCATTTAATAATATTCCACTCATTTTAGGCTTCAATAAACATTCGTGTCGGGCACGATATGAAACCGCGGCGGTTTGCTTTAGAATACGCCTCCCCACATCTGCGCTTTGACTATTTGATTCACTCTCTTCGCTCATACAAATACTCTAAATTAATAATCTAGTTTGCGACCCTTTGAAGTTGCCAGCATTAGGCGGTAATAACGAGCATAGCAGACTCTGCGTCTCTAACAATCAGTTTTCTGATTGGCTTATGTCAAATTAACTTTATTCCTGGAGCAAAGTTACTTATTAAACGTCACCTGATTTTTATTATTTCCTGCAACAAATCGATAAGTAATGGGCCATTAGAGACATATATGTATAGACGTTTATCTAGTGCTAGCAGAGTACCCGTCCTTCTTACGGGCTTGACGTATATTTGAATTTATTTAATTTGTGTTTGTATTCGGGTTGAATTTAATTTACTAAAATTAAATCCCAATAAATTTATCAAACTATAGTTTATAAACTTAGCGATTATTGTCTTGAAAAACAAAGATAAGCAAAAACGTCTGCTTGTAACATTACATTTGTAAAGTGTAACTTGCTTTGAAAGACAACAAACATTTACTATCACCTGTTTGGTTGTGTTTAAAAGTAACTGTTACAGGTAATTATAAACACATTTACTATCAGCTGATTAGGCCAAGTATATAATGGAGTATAGACAATATAGTATTAAGGGAGTTTTCATTCCTGTGGGGCGGAGCCCTGATGAAATTTCTAAATACAAAAAGGCCAATATGTCAACCAAAGAGCATAAGAATGTCCTTGTAAAACACACACACACACACACACACACACACACACACACACACACACACACACACACACACACACACACACACACACACACACAGACACACACACACACACACACACACACATACACACACACACACACACACACACACACACACAGACACACACACACACATATACACACACACACAGACACACATACACACACACACACACACACACACACACACACACACACACACACACACACACACACACACACACATACACCCATACACATACATACATACACACACACACACACACACACACACATATACACACACACAGACACACATACACACACACACACACACACACACACACACACACACACCCATACACATACACATACACACACACACACACACACACACACACACACACACACACACACACACACACACACACACACACACACACACACACACACACACACACACACATACACACACACACACACAGATTTTTATACAAAAAGGATTTTATATAGGATTTTTATAAAGATTTACAGGATTTTGAAGCTCGTTGAAGATTTACATGCATAGAAATATCGACAGTTATATAACAGTTATGTGAGGATAAGTCCCTGATATTTTTTAAAGTTTCATTAGAGACGAAAGTAGCAGTACTGTATCATGATACAAAAGCAAATAAAGACATAATATAGTGTTTTTATTAGAACGAATGAGAAAAAGGGAAGTTTAGGCACTCTATTAATTGATATGTTTTAGGCCTATAGCTTACATTATTGTAATTTTCATTCCTGATGATGTTGGTACTGTTTGCCAACGAAAAGCTTTAGGATATAAAATAATAAATATTCTTGTATTTGAATAACCTATGTTGTTTTAAATTACTAAACAAGAAAACGTATTATATATATATATATATATATATATATATATATATATATATATATATATATATATATATATATTAAATATGGTGATATGTTTCCTTGTAATATAGTTAATAAATTAAAAACATTTCAAAAACAAGAATACTTCTAATGCATATATTATTCCAAGCTTTTCGCCGATAAAACAGTACCAGCGTCTTCAGTAAAATAATTATCTAACAAAATATTTTTACAAAAATTAATCATATATACTACAAAGGACCATATGTTTATAAGTATTGCACTTTTTGTAGTTTTTTCTATAACATCAATGACCTTATAAATAATTTGGTGCCTTGATCTCACTTGAATTTGTTCATCAATTAATTTGTCTTTAACTTTATGCTTATAAATTTCCAATGTGTCACATATATTCATCTTTAATCCTTTATTTAATTCTTTTATTAATTTCATATTTTCTATTTTAGGAAATTCGTGTTCATTATTAATGCAATGAGTAGCTAAATTTGATTTGTATATGTTTGGTTTGATATAAGCGTTTAAATGTTTTTTGTATCTTTCTTTTAATTTATGTTTTGTTTGTCCTACATATAATTTATTACAAGCTTGAATTTTTATATTATATACTCCATTTCATTCGTGCATATTATTTTAATTATTGTTATTTTTTATTAAATTTTTAATTTTATTATCAGTTTTGTATAAGAATAATATATGCATTAAAAGTATTCTTGTTTTTGAAATGTTTTTAATTTATTATTATATATATATAAATATATGTATTTATATATTTGTAAGTGTTTGTGATTGTTGTGTGTGTGTATGTATGCGTGTGTAGTTTCGTAGTTAAGGAATTAATAACGTTATATTTTATGATGGAGACAATACTTTGTCTTCGCTATCGCAGATATAAAACAGAATGAATGATGGCGTACAAAGTATAAAGGACAAAGGCTTCTATTTATAAGACAAAGCCTAACCTCATGTTATCGTCAGATTCTTGGAAGATAAAATGATCTTTAGAAACTTTTGTTTCCACCATTAACAAAAGGAAAATAGAGCTTTTATTTTTGTTTGTTTTTATGATGAAAGTTTTTCAAGAAACAGAATCACGACAGCAGCAGTAACTTCCGTTTTGTAAATGGTTCCGGTGAAAGTGTTGAGGTTGAGAGAAATTATTTCACTTCAGTTTAAATTTATAAACAATATTCGTTGTAAACTGATTTTAAATCTTGTAAGTAACAATACAATTTTGAAGGTTTTTTTAACCTTTAATTTTAAAATTTAATTAGGATATTTATATTCTGCTAATTATTATAAACAATAAACAGTTACTTCAATTATCAATTAAATATAAAATCATGATGATTTTAAAAATCATGTTCAGCTTTCCACAGACCTTTCTAGTCTCACCTCTCACCACTTAATATAATTACCTTCGATCAGCTCATCCACTATCACCCTCTTTTTGAAGTTAAATCACAGCCTATCCATAAAAATGTAGCGACCTATTTCTCGAGTTTGAACTATAGATCGAAGCCTTATCCCGAGAAATAGATCTCTCAGAAGAAGCAACTACTGATCGCTCTCCGTGACGCAAAGCTCTAATACATTTATACATTTTGTATATACATGTGACACATACACATACACATTATGTGAGAGATCAGTACACATAATACATACATTGCTGAGTTACACAGTTTTTAGGTGAATTACTGTAATTTAAACATTGAATAGTGTAAAATTGTGTATATTTGTATATATATATATTAAGTGAATGAACGATTTTTAGAAATTGTTGTTGTAATTACGTTATAACAAAGTAAGTAAGAGTTTTACGACTTTCAATTTGGGCGTTACAAGCCACAATACGAGACGCAATTTTAGTTACAGTACTTCAAGCTACTACACAGTATTGTGAATGCTACTGAAAAGACAATATAACTTCACAGAGGCTCAGGAAGATTTTGCCTCGGAAATGTCACAAAGAGTTGACGTAAATATAATAAAATTATTACTAGAAATGGACAAAGCAAAAATAAAACTACACACCTTACACTTGCTATTAGAAAGCATTCCACAAATATGAGAGTAATAAAACTAACCGATGGATGTATTCATACAGCAATTTGGTTACAATTTGAGAGAACCAATTACAGGGGACATTTATTTATCCAGTTCCATAAACGTCCAGATTTACCACAAGGTAAGGATAACATCAGTTATAAAGTGAAGGCATTTTATAGAGTGAACATCCAGAAACAGGACTGAATTGTTGACGGAGGAAGAAAAAAGAAGATAATTCAGCCTCTTCGAAGTAGAAGATAACTTAGAAACCAAATGATGAAATGAATATCTATAAATGAGAATAAATATAAGTGAAATTAGGATAAGATCTGGTATAATGGAACTAAAATACAAATTGTTATATTATAATTCAATAACTGTTATACTATGATTACACGTTTTATGTTAGGGACAGAAAATTAAGAAATTAATAAAAAGTACAGACATAAGCAGAGACCTAAACATATGGAATTTTAAATATCGTGCCATTCTATAAAAGAGGTTAACATTACAAATAAAGTGGGTAGAGTAAAACTTAACGCAAAGGAAGAGGCTTTCAGCTATATACAAACCTTGAAATAATCCTTGGCGTTAGGTGTAAGAAGAAAATTTGGAATCAACTGGATAGATGTTCTTAAAAGAGGACTTAGACGATAGACAAGAGTTATAGATGTCGAATAGACGTTTATAAGTTGGTGAAAGATAAGATCGAATTGAATAGGAAAAACGGTTGGGAGAAGAAAGATATTATAGATAGCATTAAAGAAATATATATAAACAAAATTTACTATACCATATGGTTCACTGTATGAATTTAAATTAGTTGCCATTTCAGTACACATAAAGAATAGAGAATGAAAATATTAGAAACAACCCCAATAACATAAAAATAATTAAACATAACAGCTAATACAAGTTACTTAAGATTAAATCGTAATGTACATTACGATGACCATGTCATCATCATCATCATCATCATCAGAGGGTCTTATTACAAAATTACAATCTAGCAAACAAGAAGCTACAAAGAAGAATGACTCTAGTCTGCCACTCTAGTTTCTAACTTCTTTTTTGCTAGATTGTAATAAGACGATGACGATTTTGTAATATGATGATAACATGGTCATTGAAATGTACTTAAGGGTTTAACCTTTAGTAACTTGTATTATCTGTTATTTTTGTGGTATTAGGGTTGTTTATATATATATATATATATATATATATATATATATATATATATATATATATATATATATATATATATATAATAAATTAAAAATATTTCAAAAACAAGAATATTTTTAATGAATATATTTATTCAAAGCTTTTCGCCGATAAAATAGTACCAGCATCTTCAGGAAAATAATTATCTAATAATCTTATTCCTGGTAATAATTATTTTCCTGAATATGCTGGTACTATTTTATCGGCGAAAAGCTTTGAATAAATATATTCATTAAAAGTGTTCTTGTTCTTGAAATATTTTAAATTTATTAACTATATTACAAGATAACATATCACCATATTTAATATATATATGTATATATATATATTCATTGTAATATATTCTACCACTGTGCTCTTGTTATTGTATATAAAGTATAGAGAACATCTAGCAAAAAAAGAAAATTTGCATTTAATTATTCAAATTACTTTCTGTAACCTGATCTTGTTTTGCTATCACGCAAGTGAGGGAATGTCGTAGCTAAAAATACATAAAAATGGTATGGCAATACTATATTTTGACGCTACTCTAGCTGTTTTAGTATCTTATTGGTTTACGATAAAATCCTAAATATTAACCTGTGAAATCTGTGATCACTTTCCTTGTGTGCTGTCATATTTACTAACGCGTAATCTATGGTCATATTTCCTCTGTGTTTACACGCAGTTCAATCACATTTAATCCGTGACAACATGTAATCTGTGGCCATGTTTTGTGTCCGGAAATATTTAATTTTTGGTACTGCGTAATCTGTGCGCACGTGTAGTATTCGGTCACATTTAACCCTATTACTGGTTAGCTAATATTTTATCGATTCGCAAACCCGTTTAACAGTGGCCAGGACATATACCATTATTTAACGAAATGGTCATCTTTGGATTTGAAACAGTATTTCTAAATGCAACGAACTATATTCCTTAAATCAATAAATATAACGCAAATATTCATTTACTATAGGGAAATTTAATTTTCCCATTTATTATAAAGAAACTAATCGTGACATTGCAATGCGAGACATGTCCGAGACACGAACCAGGACAAAAGGTAAATTTGAAATTATTTGTAAGTCTGTAAAACAGATTTCACACAACACTTGAAAATATTGTTTGACTCATGTTTGAGGTTGCGATATAAACGTATAATAGGAGTCGTATAGTTAGCTGGTTCATTCTTAGATAATTTTGTATTGAGATTTTAATTTAAACTCGTCATTTTGAATGGAAACTCAAACAAATGAGGTTGTTGCGTCTAACCTGAATGACAAATAGCTTTGTGCACTGAATTTATTAGAGACATTACGAGTGGGTCAAATGGCAAACAGTGATCGCAGCTTAATTGTCCAAATGAAATACGTTTTATATATCTTTGGACCTGGTAAGTTAGAAAATAAATAGGGATAAAAACTGTATTTACACACTTTGATCGATATTTCACATAGCGTTTACTTGCTCTATTATCTTTACGTTTTACTGTGTTTACAACTTCCTTTCTATAGCGTTCTGTAACATAATTTAACTCTTGCACTTATTGTAAACTGAGATCTATCCAGTAAATATGTTATATAGTAAACATAGTAGAATGCAAACAAAGGAAAACTAGAATTCATTTCTTTTTTTTGATAATAAAATCTTTAACTTAGTGTGTACCGATTAATTGTAAATATTCTTCACTAAATTTCGAAATATGAACATTTCTATTTTATAGTTTAAGTTGAACAAACACTAAACCGAAATTATCTTCCAAATAGTTTTCCATTCAGTAATTACTAAAGTAATTATTTAAATCCTTACACATAAATATCCACTAAACAGTTTTATCCTGAGTCGCTACTTACAAATTAACAGTCCCCGCAGCGTCGGTCCCCTTAACAGAAACTTGGCACGCCTCCAACGTAAACACAATTACCTGACACAAAACCTCACCTCACGACTGACTTCGATACCTGAACAACAAGTTCTTATCTTTTCCGATAATACGATTAATCCACAATTACCAACTTAAGATAAGCGATAATAACGGTTACTTTCGGAAAGCGAATTTACTTTTAAATGCATTAAGCAATTATTGTTTTATCACTCAAATGTAAATAAAATCATTAATAAATATTCTTGTATTTGTAAAGCCTTACTTCTGGTGCAAGTTTTTTCACAAGTCTTTTGTTAATGTGTCTTTTCTATTGTTTTGTCTTTTGTATAACTTCTTTATGTAGCATTTATAATCCAGATTGCTTGGTTGTAAATACGACAATGTTGTTTATCTCTAGTATTATGCAATCAGGAAATATATCAGTGATTATATTGTACAATCAGGAATATTGTTTTTAAAAATAGTTTTATATAATCGTATTTAAAAGTATGTAAATATACGAATGTATATTCCATATAGTTTTATATAATTTTTTTATATATAAACAATAGTTTCAGTTGTGTAGCATAAATGAAGATGACGTCATAATGTCATTGAAACGCGTCTGAAATTGACAGTCGTAGGCTATTTATTCCTTGTTTATAATTTTCTATATGTTTTTGTATTTAATAAATATAACAATTTAATATTATATTTAATTAAATATATTTAACCAAATGTATTTAATTAATTATTTGTTAAATGGGTAACATATAACTCTTTTGGTTTCTGGTAACTTAATGAAATGATGCCCACTGTGAAGCCTGCTTAAGCGTAATCTTCTTAAACGGCTTTTTAGCCTTCTAAAATTAAAATTTAGAGATTCAAGTTAACTTCCCCCGCTGTTAAAATCCTTAAGTTTACGTAATTTGTAGACATAATATCGCCTTTTATTTAATTACTGTGACTAAATTTAGAATGAGGTTTTGTATAAAAAGTTCCATACAGATTTCTTTAAATAACACTTGTTAAAGAAAATTAAAAGTCCGTCACAGTTTAGTTTACAAAGTGTTGTTTGTTTCATCAATATTATTAAGTATTACGTAAATACTGAGATTTAGTTATATAAATATATATATATATATATATATATATATATATATATATATATATATATATAAATATATAAATATATTAAATATGGTGATATGTTTTCTTATAATGTAGTTAATAAATTAAAAATTTTTCAAAAACAAGAATACTTTTAATGAATATATTTATTCAAAGCTTTTCGCCGATAAAATAGTACCAGCATCTTCCTATCGGCGAAAAGCTTTGAATAAATATATTCATTAAAAGTATTCTTGTTTTTGAAATATTTTTAATTTATTAAATATATATATATATATATAATATTCTCTATATATAAAAATGAATGTTTGTATGCATGTATGTATGTATGTATGTATGTATGAGCCTTTTGCATTACTAAATCACTGATCCGATCGCTATGAAACTTTGGGAAATTGTTGATTACATTCCTGGGAAGGTTTCTGGAGACATAACAATTTTCTCAAACATGTAATTTTCAAGTGGTAAAATAGCATGAAATAAGCCTTTCTATCTTATCTCGTCTGTAGACATTTCATTGAATTTATTCCAATTTCTTTTGTTAAGCAACACTCAAAAATCTAAAATTATTTTCCAAAACATTTCAAAACAATATACAAAAAACTATTGTATATCCGAAAGGACTTCAATAAAAAACATTCAATCAAGAACTTTTATTGTGACACTTATCTCGATCGAATAGTATAAGTTTAGCTATTATGTTGTTAATAAAACACTACATTAGGTGTAGCTAATGTTAACACGGCATTCATTAATAAATACACAAAAACCTCTTAACCACAAACTTTCTTTAATTTACCCTAATGTACATTTCAGTTACAAAGTAACCATCCTCAGAGGGATAACATACAAAGACTCAGTCTGTAAGAAAGTTTGTGGTTAAGAGGTTTTTGTGTATTTATTATTAAATTCAACCACAGTATATTCCTAATAAATAGTAACGGCATTCATTGACTTTTAGGCGATACGAATTTCGCCGGGTCAGCTAGTCTGCTCGTCTTCTACATATATTTATAAATGAATGCTTGTATGTATGTATGCGCTTTATGTGTTACTAAAATTAGCCATGAAAAATTTCCAGGGAAGGTTTCGGGCATAGTACATCTCAAGGGCGTTGTCTGGAGGCACAGGGGACCCGTGACTCCCTCCCAAACCAAATAGTTTTAGCAGACAAATATTAAGCTATACAACGGTTTCTAGCAAAACAGCTTCCCGACGAAATAAAAATTTTTTTCAACCTTTGTTTTTTATAAACAAAAATAGCATAAAATATGATTTTCAATCTTATCTTATCCTAATATCATTGAATTCATTCCGAATTTTGGTTGCTAAATAACACTCAACACAAATAAAAGTAATTGGATATAATTTTGAAAACCCAAGCTTCTCAAATTAACAGCTGTATGTGGCTTGCTCACGCGTTATAAAACCTTATGATTTATTTGTGTGTGCACCACAGAGAAATACCAAAACTGTTGTATATCCGAGTGCACTTCGATAAATAACATTCTACCTACTAACATACTACTACAGGTTCTGATATTATTATGTTAATAAAATACTAAATATAAGTTCAGTTAATGTTAACACGCCATATTTACTTTTAGGCGAAGTTCACCGGGTCACCTACTATACAGATAAAAATGAAATTTTGTATATATGTATGTATGAGCCTTATGCATTACTAAGCCCCTGATCCGATCGCCTTGAAACGTGAGTACATTCCTGGGAATGTTTCGAGCATAGTACGTCTCAAGGTCGTAACCAGGGGGCACAGTGGGGACATGTGACTCCCTCAAAAAAAAAATAATGTTTGCAGAAAAATATTAACCCATAAAATTGCCCTAGGATTTTAGCAAACAAGAATAGACGACATAACAATTTCTCAAACACGTAATTTTTAAGTGCCAAAATTAGGTTTTCTATCTAATCTTATCCTAAAATATTTCATTGAATTCGTTCCAAATGTTGGTTGCTTTGCAACACTCAATTAACATAAATTGTTTACTAACACATTTCAAAGTCATTTCTGTACAATTATAATTATGTTAATAAAATACTAAATTAAATTTATCTAATGGTAACACGCCATTCATTACCTTTTAGGCGGTATAAGTTCCCCGAGTCAGCTAGTATATATATATAGATGTATTTTGTATAAAAGGATACAGGAAGTATCAGTATATTATCAGAATTTCCGGATTAAACAATGGGCAGAGAAGTAGACAATGCCTCCAATATAAGGGAAATATGATGTATTTACAGTTCTTCTCAAGTAGATATGAAATAAACAAAAGTAAATAAAAAAAGTTTAACAATTTGAAGAATGTAACTGAAGTTCATAAAAGTTTTATGAGTTTAATCATCTGATCAATTAGATACTGATAACTGGTATTACTGAATATAAATTGTAAATCGTATTAAAATGTAAATTGTATTTAAAATATCTTTACACCTCAACAACTGTTGCAAAAGTATAGGCAAGTTAAAATTTTATCCAAGTAATTCAGCAAACTTTGGGACCCATAATGCGTTGAAGTTTAATTTAATTTGACTTTATTAGTTAAGATCAGTAACGCAGGCGGAAATTCCTACTTGGGGAGGTTTGACATTCCGGAGGGATTTGGAGGTAATTATACGCTAACGGCAAATTATTGAAAATTAAATACCATTTTAATTCCATTATACCCTTAAAATTAGACCCAAAATGAGCGATTTAAATATGTGAATTTAAATATATTTAAAATTTAAAGAGTACTGAATGAAAATTATATTTATGCAAGTAGAGGTTGATATTTTGGAAAAATCTTGTAAAAACTTGGATGGAATAACAAGGTGAAAGGACACCTACAGTTTTTATTTTACAAATTAAAATTCTGAAAAAAAAACATTGAGTTTAAATAGTATTAAGGCCTTTGATAAAAATTTCATTCTGTGTTACAGCGAGTATATCATGGTTATAATTAGACAATTTAGGGGCTGCTCATGGGTTTTATTTCTTAAATATGTTCCACTCATTGAAATCGTTTACACACAATATACACTTTAATTTATTTATTGCTACTTTGTTACTATAAACTTGTTTCCAACGCGTGGTGAACTCGTTGGCTTACATCGCTTGGCAATAAATAGGCTGACCAACTAGCCAACCAGGGAACTACCCTCCCCCAGCCTGAGCATTTGGGTTCACTACAGTCCTCCAAATCTCCACCAATCTTCCACCAAAAAATGGAATAACGTTCCATTGAGGGAACTTTCAGGAGGAAAACAGTGAGAAGGTCTTGTCTCGGGGGGACCAGTTAACCATAACTTGCCCTGAGCTGTTAGCGTTGCAGCATTCTGATTAAAATCTGGTCATGACAACTTTCCTGCGCTCCTACACCATGTCCATGAACTGCTGACCCCGGTGTGTCTGCTGTGTGGTAATGAAGTCACAAATGCTGAACACCTTCAAGATTGCACAGCCCTGAACCAGGCCTAGGATTATTTCAGTCCCATCTTCAAGGATGATCAGCGCGACGTTGCCAAGGGTGGGCGTTGGCTAGTAAGTAAATAAGTACTAAGTTAATTGGAGCTTAGCTAGTGAGAACTATTCACAAAGGTAAACATCAAAATGTTTAACTTGGAATCTCACCACACATTAGTGTATTAAAATAAAGTGAGTTAGTAGGCAAGAACTGAGGAAGGCGATATCGTCTCCGAAACTTGTCTGATTGTTTTATGAACTAGTGTGTTTGATTTAACTATTGTGGGGTGAGATATGGAATAAACTGATTAATTATTTACCGTTGTAAATAAGTATTATCAACTCATTTCATATGAAATTATTACAATTTAATTATTTCAGTTTCAAATGAATGTAAAATATTTTACAAAATCGTCTCATGTAAGTACTGTTTTAACGAATAAATGATAAAAAAAACACACACACAAACACACAACACACATACAAGGTCACCTACACAAATGCG
>JBAIZL010000367.1:410000-532500 GCA_036971475.1 Prosapia bicincta
AAGCATGGTTGCGGTTAGGAATGTATGATCAAAGGTGTGTTATTTTGGGATAGGGCTGGGATTTAATAGAGAGTCTTTGTGTTTTGAAGAAAACTCTTTTTATTTCTTAAGGAAAGGTAAAAGTATATGTTGAAGTTTTATTTTGGAACTTGGAGACTGGTGTACTGACGGTTTTTGTGTCACGGTTTTGAGATGTTATTATAATGACCTACTAAATGTAATATGGCGAAACTGATATTTACCAGAGTTTCTTATACAATAGTTACAGTTATGTAATTTTTAATATTATTTTTGATATTGAACTTACGACTAATGCTTATCTTAGGGAGTGAGATTTGGGTAGTGAGAAACAAAATTAAATTTAAATAAGGAGTTCCATTTCGGGAATAGACGAAGAGCTGTAGTTCATTTAGCATTACCCAGGGTACACCGCGAACTACTTTGTACCCGTGAATATAACTCGTGACTGCTACAGGAAAGCAATGGGAAAAGATCATCTAATCAAGCATACCACTGGATCTTCCGAGAGGCGTAGCTGTGGCTTTGTTTAGGATGACCACTGGACATGACTACCTACAGAGACACCTGCATCGCATGAAAGTGGTAGACACACCAATCTGCCCACTCTGCTACGACAACGAAGGGACGGCAGAGCATCTTGCCACTTGTGACGGCCTGAAAGATATCTTTCACGAGGAATCCAGGGAAGGACTAGCTACATTGTACTGGGAGGCACGGCGTCGGATGGCTGAGAGGCCAAGGACTGGCGTTGGCTGAAGTAAAAAGAAGTAAGTAAGTATTTCGGGAATTGAACTGCAAGTGACTATGATTTCAAAAGGTTGAGTGGCTTGGGTGGAATATAATTTAATACTAACGGCTATAATATTTTTATCCAAATCGGTACTTTTGAAAATCCAATGATCAGAGTACAAAGTGATATATGTAAAGAACTAAGTCAAAATACAAATACAAGAATTATAATTGAATTTACAATTTAAAGCTTTTCGTTGGCTAACTAACAGTGCCAACATCATCAGGAATATTAAACAATTTAAGTTTAATAATATTAAATAATTAAATATTTGAATTGTTTAATATTCCTGATGATGTTGGTACTGTTAGCCAACGAAAAGCTTTGAATTGTAAATTCAATTATAATTCTTGTATTTGTATTTTGACTTAGTTCTTTATTAACACACAAGAATATATATTGCGATATATATATATATATATATATATATATATATATATATATATATATATGACGAATCGGTTTAACATATTTAAAATTAAATTAAGCACTACTACAGGTAAGGTTACATATTATTATATATGTTTTTGTTTATGAAAATATGTTATTTATATGTTTCACCCTACATATGTTTAACAGTAATAGAGTGAAGGATCAAAACTAGTCAGCGACGTTTTACGGCAGATGAATAACAATTTTTATAGCACCTGTGTTTTCAAACACATTGTTAATATTAAAAATATAAAAATAATGATTTCATAAAGTATTAATTTGTATAATGTAGTTAATTCATATGGAAATATATTCTTTAATTAGATTTTCAACAGCACCATCTTTTTAAAAGGTTTAAAAGATAAAATCTCATATTTCATGTTCAGTCGTGTAGTTTTGGCTAAATCATTAAATAAATGACTATGTTCTTTTATATATTATAATCGAAACATTTATATATACTACTTAAATGTTTTTAATTCTTTTGGTATTTTCTCCATTTATATAACAATCTCTGCCATGTTCTTACCTATACCTCTTTGGTTAACCTAATTTCTAGAGTATCTCAAGTGCTCATTATGATCTTGTTTTCATGAACGGCCTGATACATTTCAAAGTTCTCTTACCAATGTAACCTCATTAAAATATTCATTTTGCCGCACACCATTATCCTCCTTATAGTCTTAAGATTCTAACATTGGTTTTTCTTCTCTACTTTACTCCAACTAGTTTCTCTACTTTGGTAGAAAGTATCTACCAGTGATCTTGCTCTATCGCTTTTCACTTAAAATACATTGGTTTGTGTTTACAAAATGTCCGAGTGCTAAAGAATTCCGCTTGTTAAACTTTATCACTACCAATTAGGGGAAATATATTCTTTATACGATTTCCGATATAACTTTTCGTTGCGACATGGTTATAACCAGAGACGCAAAATTATGTATGATACATAAAGTTTAAATCATTGGCTCTTTTTTGAAATTCCTTCTATTAGCTCACACTCTCCTGATATATATCTTGTACAACATTTTCAATTAGCAATAAAATACGTTTTTATTCGTCCAATCAAGTTCAAATAATGTTTTTTCAACCTATAGTAAATGACAATTAATGTAAATGCAGTTTAAAAAATATTATTTATTCAAAGCCTAATTTAAATTTAAAAACCTTGATTTTCTGGTCGGATCCAAACTGAGGAACTACATGTTTGAAATCCATCACTTTGGCACCTAGCTAACTTTCCCATAGATACAAATCAATTACTTAAAGATGTGTATGAAATTATAAGAGAAAAGTTCCATGCAATAATGAAGGATTTCAAGAGAAGTTATAGATCACCATCAGCTTCATAAATTAGAAAAAAAGAAAGCGAATAAATTTCAATAAAAATAAATAATAGTCCAACAACATAATATAGAGAAAAATAATGGAAAATTGCATGAAAATTCGTTTTTATATTCATCGGGAATAATAAGTTTTAAAAAAAGGTTAAAATATTACTTTAATTTGCCCTTTAGTTGTCCCCTATACCTAGAAATGTAGATAGGGGTTAAAGTTGTGCCCTTATTTTTAAAAGTCGAGAATTGTGTTAAAGAAGCATCTTATAGATTTGTACACTTTATTCCTTGATTTAGTTTTAAATGCAAGACAACAATTTATTTTAATAAAAAATCCCATATTACTACCGATATTTGAGCTTAGGTTTTGAGGAGAGATATTAACTGCATAAAAACGAACATCAACTCACAATCTTACTTTTCATATACATTTCCATGACAAAGTGATCCTTATCAGTGAGTTTATCTACATGTATTATAAATTAAAACTAGTTTAGTTTGCAGCTTATAATTTCCATAGTAATACCACTGATGATGACTTTGGTATTCTAACGATTTTGAGAAAATAAATTATTATTATGGTATTTGACTTGATTGCATTATCTAATATTAGTTAAACAAGTAATATAAAAGAAAAAAAAATAACAAACAGTCAATTCCTCTTCAAGTCAACAAAGAAAAAATTTATATCATTTACTTATTGTTAAATAACTACTATTATTATAAATAAAGTAATATAACCTATGCTTTAAAACAGATATTCTATCACATAACCCATAACATTCAATCAGCTGTTTCTGCCCATTTTTTGAAAGGTTTTCTCCCATATAAAACTAAAATTAATTCAATATTAAATTAAATTAATATTTGAAGAAAGTGTATTAAAACTAATCAAGTGTTATAAACTAATAGTTATAAAATGTTTTTGAACTTGAATTGATGAATAAAAAGTACTATATTAACGATTGAATAATTGAACAATATATATATATATATATATATATATATATATATATATATATATATATATATATATATATGTGTGTGTGTTTGTGTGTGTATGTGTGTGTGTGTGTGTGTGTGTGTGTGTGTGTGTGTGTGTGTGTGTGTGTGTGTGTGTGTGTGTGTGTGTGTGTGTGTGTGTGTGTGTGTGTGTGTGTGTCTGAAGTAATAGAAGGAATTGAAAAAATGATCTATAGAAGTTTATTTTACATTGTTTTATGTGTGCATAAAGTTGATTTATTATTTTGGAATGTGTGTTCAAAACATCACTTTAGAGCGGTATAATATGTTCCAGTTGGCACATTTTCCCTTTAAAAAGAAATAAGCCGGATGCTTTTATGTATGGTAAAGTTTAGTCATCCGCTGAAAGTCGGACGAATATTATATTGTGGACCAATCAGGAATCACATTTTCAGAGCGACAAGCGATTCAGTTTAATTATAAAACTTAGTTCGACCTATTTATTACATTCATACGTGAAAAGGTTCGTTTTAAGACTAAAAGTAACAAATTACTTTTTCAAAAATAAAAATAAATTTAACGTTGAAACCTGACTAACAATTCTACATAATTCCACCTTCACAATGTTACGTTACATTAAAACTTTGTTTCAATTTTAAATTTCTATTTAGGGCTGAATTAGGTTTTATAATTATATAACTTTATGCCCTGACATCTGAGCCATTTAAAGTGAATTTAGGATGACACTGGAAAATTTAATCATGTCGTACCGTTGGGAGAATGTATTAATTTGCTGGACTATCAATTTGCCTAAATGAGTTATTCAAATACTTTCCAAATACAGCAAAAATGTTTTTAAAAAAAGTAGTATTTTGCTAATTGAAAATAGTTAGCCCTACTGATAAAGCAAAAACATGTTACTATCAATAAATAATAGCATAATACCGGAAAGAATAAAATCTCTTGTGAAATTTTAAAAATTGAAAGTTAAAGCTGACGATCCTTTATAAACAGTAACGCAATAAGTTATAACTATACGTTAGAACTATTAACATTCAAGGAATTACTGTATTTTGGAGGGTAATATAAAAGTATCAAACATTTTAATAAAATTAAAATCGTACTATTTAGGTAAAAATATCGTACAACTTACATTATATATATATATATATATATATATATATATATATATATATATATATATATATATATATGTATGTGTGTGTGTTTGAACTTTATGAGAAAAATGAATTTTAAAAAAATAACTCTTCATCTTTATTGAAAGACTCCGTCAAAGAAGTCAGAAGGGGAAATGTTATAGAAGTCAGGAGGGAACCGCCAAACAAGCAAAAATGTTTTAAAAAAGTAATACGTTTGCTATTTGAAAATAGATTCCACTACTTAAAAAGCAAATACATATTAATAAATAATAATACCGAGAAGAAATAAATTTTTTGTGTAATTTTAAGAATTGAAATTTAAAGCTGAAAAACCTTTGGAATTACTGCATTCTGGAGGATAATATAAAAGTATCAAAGTATGTATGTAGGCCTACATATATATATACATATACACACACACATATATATATGTAATTGACATGTATGAGAAAAATCAAGTAAAAAAAATAGTTCCTCATCTTTATAAATACTTCATACTTCGTCAAAGAAGTCAGTAGGAGTCCATGAATGAAGTCAGAAAAGAACCGTCAAAGAAGTCAGAAGGGAACCGTCAAAGAAGTCAGAAGGGAACCGTCAAACAAGTCAAAAGGGGACTTTTTACGTGAATCTGGTAAAAGTTCAAAGTTACGAATGTAAAAAGAGACAATATGGTAGGATCAGATCAGGTGGAAGGACTAGGTGAAGTATATGTTACTGGAAATAATTCTAGGGATGGGTAAACTATAAAGCAAAACAATTAAAAAAAAAGAAAATAATATTGTAGTTACATGAAAAATATTTTAATAAGAAGTGACAGTTTTGCTGTAGAAAAAATATAAATCCGGTTGTCATCAAACTGAGATATATTGTTTCTCACGTTTCCTGGTGACATACGATTTACTATAGTCTGCTAATATCAAGTATAATTTGTTTAGTTTTTACTAACTGTCAGTTCCATCGAAAGAAGTTATTTTCAGTAGCAAAAGATAATTGCTCCCTGACTTTCCGTTGGTCTTATTTAGTTTGCCCACTAGGTGCGCTAGTATTCATCGAGTAATTTTGCATTTGAAATCATCTGTTTCCATATGACAACCTAATGAAAAAAATGAATTATTTTGATCCAATTTGATTTCGTTTTGTCCACCAGGATCGCTAAATGTTTATTTCCAAGTAATTTTTCCGTTTGAATTCAGATGGTCCTAAATGTTTACAAATATCAAGAAACAAATATGATAATTACCGTGGTTTTAATTTTTTTGAAGACGAATGCTGCAAACGTTTCTAACCTATCAGATATGTTACTCGAAACAGAGATATCACAAAACCTTCTAACAAAGAAATTTCGGCATAGATATGAAGAGAAATATAGTCAGATATATGATTTGAAAATGTTAAAATATTATCAGCATTGTGCGTGTTTTTCATTCTGATGAAAATTATAGTTCTTGATCGACAGTGTACTTAAAAGACGATGACCTATTTTTGGTACTAATAATGAAATAGATAATAACTGTAAAATATAGTACAATAATAAAAAGGTATGAAACTCTTAATGAAGACATTAGACTCATAAAAAAGTAGCATAATTAAAAGTTATGTAAAAAAACACACTTAAAGACAAAGTTATATTTGCGGTAGAATCCTTACACATATATTAAAAATATATACAATGTAGAAATTTTGTGATTTTCCGATTATTAACAGTTCAAATACTGAGTCAGTGCTTTAAACCAACATTTTTAAAACAAAAAAAAAAAAATATTTGGGAATTAATTACGAAAATTAAAAAAGAAATTATTACGAGATAAAAAGAAATATACAATAAAGTATATTGTATTTTAAACAATTATTTGTCTATAATTTTACAATTTTTTAAAATGAAAAATGCCATGATTGAAAAAAACAACTTTTTACATAATTTCGCTTCTGACCACAGCTTCAATTAAAATTTCAGGGGATAACTGTCATAGTTTCTCCTACGGAAATTCATTGGCAAGTTTTTTATATTCTCAAATTATAATGTCTGAAACAGACCACCACTCACATTTTTCACTGACAATAAATATTTTTATACGTTGAAAATAAAACTCTGTTATTATTGCTTTGGTTTCGTCAATACAAGCTTGCAGCAAAAATAATTGGATTTGTTGGGATTTAGCGAGCCCCAGTGTCCGATTGAGATAAGCAACGTCGAGGCTATTGACGGCCTGAGCCTTCACACTGTACAGGATGGTCGTAAGCCAGGGTTGTAATACAGTCAAGAATTAATACAGCTAGTGATTTGGAATGTTTTGGACGTGTTAAAGTTTTAACAAATAGTTGAAAGACTTCAAAATAGTCTGAAAATTAAATATTTAGGTGGAAATTAGTTATGAACTAAAATAATGAAAATAGATTATAAGTAGGTCTAATTAAAATTTAATCACTTAAAAATGTCGCAATTGGTAATAACTTGAATGGAAAAGTAAAATTAGATCAGTATTATAGATCATAATGACGAATAATGGAACATAAAGTGGACTTGAGCAGGTTGTGGTTAAGAAGGTTGTGTTATCATTCAGTTTAAATTTTATTCCGATTTTAAATTAGTGGAAGTGCATGAAATTCGAAACATAACTCAGAATTATTTCCATATTCAGCTTGAGTTACTAATATACACTTTTACACGTTAATATATATTAGAACATGCTAAACTTACTGTCGTAGAAATCAGGATGAAAATTTAAAATCATATGTTTATCAACACGATAACACACACAAAGATACTAAAGACCACAAAATACTCTCAAGTCAAAACAATAATTTATACATTTCTAGGGGATTCGTATAAAAATAATAGCTAAACAAACAAATCAAAAAACAAATTACACTTTTGCTATTACTTGCGACTAGACACTTTGTCAACTAAAAGTTGTTAAATTGTTAACTTACACTTGGAGGAAACGTTTTCGTCTTACGACTTCTTCAGACTCCTATTTTTGCCGTTAGGAATGCTGCTGTTGTACTTCCTCGGTACCATTTTTTTGAAAGTTAGAAATGATGTGATTGAAAAGTATGAGTGATCTGTGCCGTGTTTGTTCATTTAAGATGTCATTTTTATGTGTGTTGCTATGTCTATATATTTCAAACTGTTCTAGTGTGTTTAATTTATGGCCTTTGTTGCATGTGTGGAGGATGCTCATGTTATTTTCCATATTTTTGCATCGAGTGTTTAGTGTCCATGAGGTGATTTGCGAAGGTGGATTCAATAGTAGTGCGCAGTGCCCTTTTGTGTTCTTTATATCTTTCGGCGAAAGATCTGCCTGTTTGACCAATATAGAACTTATTGCAGTTGTTGCATTTTAGTTTGTATACTCCTGGGTTATTGTATGTGTTGGTATTGTTATTAATGCTGTGTCTGATAGCTGTTTGGCTTTTATTTGTTGTTCTGTAAGCTACATTGTATCCTGCTTTTTTGAATTGGTGCGCTATCTTATTTGTGAGTTTATTTATGTATGTGAGGGTAATGAATTTGTTTGTGTTCGTGTTTTTGTTGTTACTGCTTTTGTTAAGTATTTTTCTGTGTAGTTTGTCTATTAAATAATTGTCATATCCATTTTTGTGAGCTAAATATTTGATTGTGTTTAGTTCCTCTGAGTAGTTAGCTGGGGACATAGGTATTTTGTTTAGTCTGTATAGTAAATGTCTTTTGATTGCTGCGTGTTTATGTTGTATTAGGTGGTTCGATGAATTGTGTATCAATGTGTCTGTCATGGTTGGCTTGCGGTATATGTTGAATTCATGTTTGTTTTGATTTTTTGTTATGGTGATGTCTAAGAAATTCAATGTTTTGTTGTTTTCAAATACTGCAGTGAACTGGATATTTTTGTGTATTTTGTTTATATGTGTTTGGTATTGTCTTATGTTTCCTCGGTATAGTATTATAACGTCATCTGCATATTTGTGCCAATATATTATTTTATCTGCGTGTTTGTTGTTATTTATGATTTTATTCTGTTCTGTGTGTTGTAGGAATACTTCTGCGAGAATGCTTGAAATCGGTGAACCCATTGGTAGGCCTTGTGTGTAATATTTGTTGTTGTGAGGGAAGTAGTTCTGTTGTGTAATGGTGTTCAAAATGTGTATGATTTCTTTTGTAATATCTTCTAGAGTGTTGTTAAGTGTTAGATTGTCTCGTAATATGTTTAGTGTTTCTGTGACTGGGATATTGGTATATAGGTTTGTGATGTCAAACGATGCCAAGGTTCAGTTATGAGGGATTTCAATGTTCTTTATTTGGTTTTCAATCAAAAATATTTTTTTTTGTAATTAAAAAAATATATACATTTTGTATGATATAAATTTGAACAGACTTCACACAATCGATAAAAAGTTATTATATTAATCACTTCAAACGCCCAACACACACACACAGTTAACACATAATTACATTAAAATTTAGGAATGATTTCCATACTCGTACCTATCCTAAACATCTCACAGAACCACATAGCTTTATTTCTGTATGGTCGTCCTATCATGTAAAAACAATATCGCCAGTTGTGGTCGAATTGATAAAGAAACATATTCCCGAATCGGCTATTTTCAAATCTTACATAGAGATATCTTATGGATGGACACAACAGTAATATATATATATATATATATATATATATATATATATATATATATATATATATATATATATATAATAAATTAAAAACATTTCAAAAACAAGAATACGTTTAATGACTATATTTATTCTGAAGTAATAAATATGTTCATTAAAAGTATTCTTGTTTTTGAAATATTTATAATTTATTAACTATTTTACAAGAAAACATATCACCATATTTAATATATATATATATATATTTTTTTATTTATTTATTTATTTTTTTGAAACATGATTGCAAGATCATAAATATGGTGATATGCCGTGAAGAGAAAATTTATAATGCGAGGATCAGAAAATACAATTGTTTTGGAATACGTGCCTTTTGAAAGCGAGCGTTGCGAATATAATGAGGGGAGAATAAATAAACTGTGTCACTTAATATAAATCAGCATCACCGTGGAGGACTATATACAGATGGAACTTTATAGTCTAACATTATCTGAAATGTTTACAAAATAAACTGGATCCAATCTTTCAGAATATAAATAAATGTGCAGTTCAGTAGTATTGTTCATAAAATCTTAGTAAGGGGCTTTGTATACCTTGTGGCACCACAACAAAGGACCTAATCACATAAACATTATATACGTAACAACACATAATTATTTGCACAAAATATATTACACACATATAGGTTTTAACAATGTATCCTGTAGATACCTGTCTTTGAGGCCTGTATAAAGCAGAAATACTTCGAGTAAAGGACCCTTTTCACACAAGCCATACCTTTTTCTATACGCAACCGCAGGGTGTCTCATTCCTAGCCTATACTGCGTCTACTCTTCACCTTCCGCCTACTGCTTCCTTAGGTACCATCACTCAGCTCGATACAGAGTAGCCAGTTAAAGATGCAATTCTGTGTGCTTGATTTTATTAAATAGTAAAGGTTGTTATTAGATTGTTTATGTTATTCAAACAAGAAACAAATGTAATTGTTTGTATAAAATCAAACTGTCTTTACAACAGGTTTAATTTTATAACCTTAAAAATGGTTACAATTCTACGATATGAATACAATTGAAGCATTGGAAAAATAATGCAAATATTGATAAAAATTTGTTGTCTTGTTTTATCTATTAAATACGATTCCCAATTTAACGTTATCCAATAATGAGATTCTTTTAAAAGCATTATGAAATGTCACAAAATTTTCAATTTCTATTATTAGTTCACCCGCCCCCTTTATATTAATTAAATATAAGGTAGTTCCTTTTATTATTTCATTCAAGTTTATAAATTTTTATAACCTTTTAGTGGATGTTTTTTTATTTAATACTTCATTATATTAAACCTATAGAAATAACTTTATTTTTACATGGTAGAAAAACGTTTCGCAAAAGGAGCAAGATATGTAACATAGTCATTTCGTCCCATTTGGCTTAAAATAAGTGATAACATATGATTTCATAAGACAGCTGATTTTATTCATAGGTTATTTTGTAGATCAGTCATTTTAACCTATAGTTGATGTTACTTTGTTTAAATTAATTGTAATAGTTTAATGAAAAGCGTATATAACAATTTTCTTTGTTGACTCATGGATTTATTTCTTAAACAATTTTGTTCGTATTACTTGTTTAAAAAGTAATTTTATTTTTTGAACGTTTTCATAAGGTTTCATATTCTGTTTCGTGTGTAAATAAGAGCAGCGACATCAGCAGTGTATTTCCAAGATTTATGTCTGCTACAGATCTCTAGCATGAATTAAATTAAATCACACTTCTAACTTGAGTGAATAGATTTCTCTTGACTCTCGCCCCTACTTGAACCTTTTGTACTCGCTCTCACTCTTACTAATCTTTTTTTTTTGTCTGCTTTCAAGTGATTCTCTTCTTTCGGCTTTTCAGAAGTAAACGTTTTGTCAGGTTTTAACAGGTTTCAGCAGTTTGATCACAATTTGACCAACTGAGTAACATCCACGTTTACAACTCACATGGGAATTAAACCTTAAAATTATGTCGTATGTATAATTTTTCACAACAACGGGGGAAGATTTTACTTTTGAATGCGATTAGAAATCATTAAAAAAAATATTTAAAAAATGTCATAATTAATTTTTTTTTTGGAAAACGAAATAGAAAGATTGTAATGATAACATTTACTTAAACAAAAAATTGCCATAAACAAATTGTATTAGTCCCAAAACGAAAAAAAGGTTACTTAAAATTTCGTTTAAAGTAAATTTTGTTGGTATCCAGTATTTTTACACTTTCTTTAATTAGGTGAAAAACTAAGCAAACTTTATTTTTAATGCTTTACTTTACTCAAAAATAAATTATAACTGGTAAACACAAAACGAACAAGAAGTAACTTACACGGCAAACATTTAGAAGTATTATAATTTCCATGATTAGTTTTGATGGTGAATACTAATAAGGTATCATAAAAAGCGACAGAATTAATAAGTAGTTTTCAAAAGTAAATATCCACGTGGGTCAATTTTGTGTATGAAACTGTTAGTTATTTCCTTAAAATCCCCCCCCCACACACACACAAACACACACACACACACACACACACACACAGCGCACGGGGAGGACGAATTTAAAAAGCATGAACGATATTTTAAAACAAATTTATTAAATAATAATAATGTATTAGTGCATTCGTAAATTGTTTAGTGCATTGTACGAAAAAAAAGTTGTTTTTTTCCTGATAACATAGAATTTCACCTAAATTTATAATGCTCTACCTATTTAAACCTGATGGATTATAGATATTGTATTTATTATGAATACAAAAAACAAATAGTTTTTATCATGAATAAAAATTTGAGTTTTTATTTGAACAAATGTTGGAAAATGTATTACTGTTTTTCAACTATTTCAATTCCTAAACAGATTAGAGAATAAATGTATTAAATTATTCCGGCCGTGAGAGAACCTGTGCGTTGCCGCTGTTTGCGATCATAACATCCCTTAGTGAGTTTAGTTCGACGCCACGCACCTAGGGGCAGCTCATTAAAATTAATTGGCTTCGTTTAGTTGTCGAGGTATCGATTTGAGTTTCCGCATCCGGTAAAGACAAGTCAGTATCAGAGATGCAATGTGGATAGAATAATGATCCAGCACTACAGCGTTACAAGGTATCGTTGGTGCATCGTTTGGTGCGTCACAGAATCTAGTCAATTCCTTCCGCTACGTTTTGTAATTCTTACATGAATATTTATTTATAAGGGAGGCTCGACAGGAGGATTCGTTTTGTGGGCAAAGTATTCGGTGCGTTCTGTGCAACGAACGCTTGTTTAAAAATAACGAGTCCGCGATAGTTTACACAGCGAATGGTTTTACTTTACACGCCTTCAAAACTTAAAAGAAAAATTGGTTAAAACACGATTTCCTCTCTAAACTACGATCTTTTCATAAAATTATGATGACTAATGTTTTGAAATAGTTACATTTCTAAAGTTTACTCGAACCAAACCTTTTCTGTTTATAATGAAGTGGTTTAGTTGTGCAATTGAAAGAACGAGAACAGTTTTAAGAATGATTAAATTATGAATATAAATTAATTTATAATGAGACAAGTGTCGAAGTGACACCTCAAACAGTTGTTTGTCAGAAGAGTTCAATGATAAGAAATGGAGTGGGCTAGTTCCGGTTAGAATAATCCGAGACGGAAATTATTACACTAAGCCAGCGCAGAAAGCACAAGTAATATAATATTTTTTAAAAAAGTCAATTTCTACTAAATTCTATAAAGAAAAATTTTTTTGTTTCTTTTTATTTTATAATAACAATATATATATATATATATATATATATATATATATATATATATATATATATATATGTACATATGCCAGAATAACAATATTAGGTGGCAGAAAGTGAATTTCCTTGCAATTTTCTATTTTCATTTCTATGTATGGTGTTGGACTAATATTTTGCTTTGTTACTATTTATATGCTTTCTTTTTTCGTCACTTGTGTTGTAGTTTGTTTTCGCTTTCCTTCCACATTGTTCGTTTTGTGAAGCCAGGTTCGATATCGTTATTCCAGTTTGTTTGTTTATTTTATTCTTTTCATTCATTTTCAAGTCTAGAGCATTATTCATGATATCGTGAGGTAACCATGACAACAATTTAAAGTTATACAATGAAGGTTTGGAAGACAACCTGATGGCAGCAAAAAAAAAAATTATATACATCTTTTAAAGGTACATTTCTAGCTATAGAGAGCAATGGGAAACATGAAGGTACTCAGTTCGAATCCGACCTAAACCTCCAAAATTTTTATAATTTAATTATTGAAAAAATATTTGAAAAAAAATTGTATTAACATCAATTGTCATCCACTAAAGGTTTGAAAAAATGTATTTGAGCTTGATTGGTTGAATAAATATTTTATTAACGATTGAAAATTTGTACAAGATATACATCAGGAGAGTGTGACCTAATAGATGGACATAGCTAATAGTGTGAATTGAAAAAGGACATTTATCGATAATCGCGTGCGTTTAATAATAAAGTGGCACAAACAGATGATTATTTATTTAAATTAAAGTAATAGTAATTAGTAATAATAATATTATAAATTTAAACAGAAAACAACTAAAAATATTACATCTGACTAAATTATTAACAGGGTTTCTATGGGACTAGTTAGGTAATTTTGTGTGTGTCGTATAACGGTATTCAGTGAGAATTGAGTCTCTTCTATTTTAATATATATCTTCATGAATTAGACTTATTTTCAAGATTCTAACAATAAATAATAAAAATATTAAAATAATAATAATATTCGATGTTTCTGCTAAGATGTTATAATTTAGAGCGGCTCGAGAAATTCGAAATTTTTAAAATAATTATGAAAAAACATATGTTGATTGCAACAAAAGAGAAGACAATTGTAGCACAGAAACACTTGGTAAATCATAGAATTTGTAAAAAGTTACGTGAGTTTAATAATAATTGTGTCCGACAAGTGACGTCCATTTTCACCAATACACTGTCCCAAGCTTTGGCGGCACTGACCTTTACGCTTTGTTTCTCTTTTTAAATAAACCCAACAATTTGCCTTTTCTGACTGCAGTTGAAAGAAATATGACAAAAAGAAAATAATATCACTACTACTAGTAATGACTAAAGATAAAGTGGTTCAAACACAACCACATAGAATAGAAAAACTGCCAAACAAGACAAGTTCTCATAAACGAGACAACAGAATATTTAAGGGTAAGTTTTACTATGACGTAAGCATGTATGTTGTAAATGTTGTTCCGTCTACAATGTTTTCGATTAGACAAGTCGCTTATTATACAACATATTTATCAAATGGTTTGACGTATCTATTTTAGGACACCTGCTTACAAGGACGTAGCTTCTTGGAACAATTTTGTCTCTATTCACCGGCCTCTACGTTTATACTTCATGAAGTTAGAAACTTTTGTTTATTCTTTATACTATTTTTGATGTTTCTAGTTAATTTTTTTATTAGTTTTTTGGCACATTTTTTAAGGAGAACAACATATCTCATTTTACATATTAATGTAAAAAATCCGGAAAGTAATGATAATTTACGTTTACTTATAACTTTATTACTTTACTCATTTTAAAATGAAAAATATTCTCTTGAATTTTGTAGTCCATTACGTTCGGTGAAACGTAATTAATCACTTTAACATTAGTTTATGACTATCCGAAATTTAAATTTTGTAAATTTTGAAACACTGATGAAGGTCGCCACATAGCGATCGAAAACGTTATGTCCAGTAAGTTTTTACAAATGTACAAAATTTAAAGTTCGGATAGTAATAAAACTTTTAATGTATACATCTTAAAGCTACTCTTTAAGCAATTTCTGAACAATCAAAGTGACGCACATATCACGAAGTGTTTTCAACCTTGAAGAAATCCACCGTCTGAGGTCCTTATCACTGGTTGGCGGAGTCACTAACCAGCGGCGTCACTGAGGTATTGCTGTCTTGCGAGCCAGGTATTCATCGCTGAGAAGAAGTCTTTAAGAGTTCATATATTATGAACACTAGAATGTTTGAAATTGATATTTCTTAGTTCTTTTCTCAAGTCAGTCGGAAAGAGGTTTTCTCGTACTGAAGGCTTCGTCCTTTCCTCTTCAGTTTGCTATTATAATATGACGCTGTTGGGTGTGTGTCTATTTTTACTTTTATTAAATCTTATAGTTTTTTTTGTTTTTTTTTTCAATAGGTCGTTGGTGGAATATCTTTTTTAAAGAGCTTAGCCATAGTATGTTTTTAAACATCTTTTCATTGTCTGTTACTAGTGGCTTATATTCAAAATAGTATGCTTTATTTTGTTCCGTAAGTTTTAAATAATTCATTATTCTCAAAAAACAATTCAGTATATACTACGAATAAACATTGTGTTAAATGGACGGGGTAATATCATTTGATTTTAATATTAAGTAAAACATATCAGACAAAATACTAAATGTTGCTTAGGGGTGAATGTGACATGGGAGGTCGAGTAATTTAATGCATCCATTTCTATTCTCACTAGATAAGGTATTTTTATAATAGCTTGCAATTACATTATAATTTAAATATTTAAATATATATTGAACTGCTTAGGGTTAAGAAGCAAGATACTTGAATTACCGGATCGGTTGCAGTTCACTGATAAATAAAAATGTACGGTATTGTATTGTCAGAGTGTGAAAGGCAGGGAAATTTTGGCTTTAGGATTGCATCAACTATTCATAGATTTCAGCACTCCCCTTTCACACCGCTGTTTTTATATTCATTACCGTATCACTCTGTTTCTACCCTTCCCAAACAGCCTTCTATATAGTGGAAATATTTTGTCATCTGATTCGCCTACTAGTATATTTCAGATTCTATATTTTGTTTTAGAACTCGCTGACGAACATACGTAACATTAAAATTATATTACAATAAAATTATTGTTTTTAGGGTTTAATGGAGCGATTCAGTATTTTTGTAATAAAGGTTTTGGTTTTTTAAAATTTAGAAGACACAAACGTCTATAATGAAAGCAAAACTACTGGAACTCAGTCGAGAGTTTACTGTTGTAAAGTGCTTTGTGCATCTGAGGACATGTTTTAATGACAGTGACGGGAGTGTATTATTATTCCTGAATGCAGCACTTAAAAAAAGACTACACAGATCTTAGAAATAAACTATTCTGTATTTTCAAAAAAAAAACCAAATAAATATCTAATAAAATATACAAATATACAATATAAACTCATTATATCACTTTAAAATAAACTTTTACATAAAAAAATGAAACATTTCATAGTCCTATATTTGTGTAACTCTACATTTGACTTTTAACGTTAAAAAGCTTGCTTAATTTGTAGTGACATTGTTGCCAATTATAGAGAAAAAATATGATACTATGAAATTTAGCAAATGGATCAAACATACACCAATCAAAACCGAAAATAATAAAATTAAATTTTCATGCTAGATATTTTATTACACTACAAAATGTTTAGAAATATTAAGATGTTTAGGTGAATTTGTAAATTTTTGCGCGTTGCATCTGATTGGAGATAGAAAGCAAGTTGAATAAAATATGTTGTATATTTCTTTCTTACACACATCTCATTAGCATTTATAATTTCCTACTTGATAATTTTTAAAGTTCAAGCCCTGTTACATACTAGCCTGAACTTTAATAAAAATAAAAACATGGCAGAGACCATTAACTTTTATGTCACTGTATAAAGCATTTTCTAAAACGTATCCTGAAGTTTTGGCCTCTATGTCAATGCTTCTAAGGCTAAATAGATATCACTTTAATATAATTATTAAAATACCGAGAGGTAACTGTTCGGGCTGTTGTTTTTGGAAATATCTTTTCAACCCATATTAATTGTCAGTAAGCTCTACCGCTCCAGCTTTTTAATAAGTCTTAGTGTCAGAAATGTTTGTTTCTACTTTTTAAAGATATTTCTTTCTTAGCATTTCAAATCCTCTTATATATAAAGAAGTAAATTATATATGGCATAAAAACATCACATTTTGTACAAAGTGATTACTACATAAAATATATAATTTTAATTTGTTATTAAATTAAAATTGTCTAAAATTCATTGTTACTAATTTACCAACCGAAAATCTATTTATATTATTTATATAATCGTATACTACATTCTTGAAACAGAGTATATGCGTATGCATACATCACATACAACTTAATAGCTTGATTAGCATTTCAAGTAACTACTAATAGAACTGATAAAAGGTCGCTAGGTAAGCAACTTTCAGGTGGCAACGTCACTTGTAAGAATATAGTTTTATTTTAAAAAAATATGAAAAAAAACATTACAAAATGTTTTGAACTGTCAATGGTAACTGTAAAATGTTTAATATACACGAATTGGAAATAATCTTGAAACTATTATTTTGGTGTCATAAATCGGATTAATTTAAAGCGAAATGACCAAAGACTTTGTAAATTTAGTGTAAAAGTAGAATAACATTCGTACAACTTTGAAAACAAAATAAATCGAATTATAGAATTATAATTCTTTTAATTCCTGTACCTTATAAATTTTACAAAATAACCGAACGGTTTGTGTTTTTATGGGGTACTAGTCTCTAAACGCATGTTATATAAGTAATAGAAAACACAATTGGACAGTAAAAGGTCAAACCAGGTGTGTAGGTACAATAACTCCATTGATTACTTTATACATCATGGCAACCCATACTGGGAAATCTCTCTCCTGGTTAAAGTAAGCGCATGATGTAAAATACACACGCGCATGATGTAAAATACACTAGTTATTGATGCGAGGAAATATAATTTATCATAATTACATCTAAAGACTTTACTCAATAACTGTACACCGGCTAAATTCAATCTATACCAACTGGCTGCATTCAATCAATGACCACTGGTTACATTCACTCTATGCCCAATTAATGCATTCACTCTATGACGACGGACTGCATCCATTCTATGCACACTTACTGCATTTACTCTATGACTACAGGCTACATTCAATCTATGACCACTGGCTACATTTATTCTATACCACTGGCTGCATTCACTCTATGGCCTCATACTACATTCACTCTATAACCACGGGCTGCATTCATTCTATGCCCACTTACTGCATTCACTCTACGATCACTTACGGCATTCACTCTATGACTACGGGCTGCATTTATTCTATGCCCACTTACTGCATTCACTCTATGACCACGGGCTGGATTCACTCTTTGGCCACTGGCTGCTTTCACTGTATGGCCACTTACTTTATTCACTCTATGACCACAGATTGCCTTCACTCTATGACCACTTACAGCATTCACTCTATGACCACGGGCTGCCTTTACTCAATGACCACTTACTGCATTCAATATATGACCACGGGCTTCATTTATTCTATGCCCACTTACTGCATTCAGTCTATGACCACTTACTGCATTCAATATATGACCACGGGCTGCATTCACTCTATGCCTACTTACTGCATTCACTCTATGATCACGGGCTGCATTCAGTCTATGACCACTGGCTGCAATCACTGTATGGCCACTTACTGCATTCACTCAATGACCACGGGCTGCATTTACTCTATGACCATTGGCTGCATTCACTCTATGCACCCATATTGCATTCACTCTATGGCCACTGGCTGCATTCACAATATGTCCACACTGCATTCACTCTATGGCAACGGGCTGCATTCACTCTATGCCCACTTACTGCATTCGCTCTATGGCCACGGGCTGCTTTCACTCTAAGACCATTGGCTGCATTCTCTCTATGCCCACTTACTGCATTCACTCTATGACCACTGGCTGCATCCACTCTATGCTCACTGAATAGATTCACTATATGCCAAAATGGCTGCATTTACTCTATGAACGCTGGCTGCATTTACTCTATGATCATTGGCTGCCTACACTCTATGCCGACGGGCTGCCTGTACTCTATGTTCCCTTACTGCATTCACTCTATGACCACTGGCTGCATTCACTCTATGCCAAACTGGATGTATTCAATCTAAGCTCACTCTCTGGATTCACCCCATGCCCACTTACTGCATTCACTCTTTACCTACTGGCTGCAATTCACTTCATGGACACTGCCTGCATTGATTCTAAGGCCACTCTCTGCCTTCACCCTATACCCACTCTCTGCATTTACTCTATGCTCACTTACTGCAATCACTCTATGGCCTCGGGCTGCATTCTCTCTATGCCAAACTGGCTGCATTTACTCTATGCCCAATTACTGCATTCACTCTATGACCACTAGCTGCATTGGCTCTATGGCCACTGGGTGCAGTCACTCTAAGCCCACTCTCTGCATTCATTCTTTACCCATTTACTGCATTCACTCTATAGCCACTGGCTGCATTTAATCTATGCCCACTTATTGCATTTACTCTATGCCTACTTACTGCATTCAATCTCTGGCCATTGGCTGCATTCACTCTATGCCTACTTACTGCATTCACTCTATTTCCTCGGGCCGCTTTCTCCCTAAGCCAAACTAGCTGAATTTACTCTATGCCCACTTACTGCAATCAATCTATGGCCACTGGCTACATTCACTTTAAGCCCACTCTCTGCATTTACTCTGAGCCAACTTACTGCATTCACTCTATGACCACTAGCTGCATCCGCTCTATGGCCACTGGGTGCATTCACTCTAAGCCCGCTCTCTGCATTTATTCTTTACCCATTTATTGCATTCAATCTATGTCCACTGGCTGCATTCACTTTAAGCCCACTTACTGCATTCACTCCATGGTCTCGGGCTGCATTCTCTCTATGCTAAACTGACTGCATTCACTCTTTGCGCACTTGCTGCATTCAATTTATGACCTCTGGCGGCATTTAAACTATGCCCACTTACTGCATTCACTATAGGACCTCTAGCTGCATTCGCTCTATGACCATTGAGTGCATTCACTCAAAGCAAATTATCTGCATTCATTCTTTACCCATTTACTGCATTCACTCAATGGCCCCTGGCTGCATTCACTTTAAGCCCACTTACTGCATCACACAATGGCCTCGGGCTGCATTCTCTCTAACTCAAACTGGCTGCATTCTCTCTATGCCAAACTGGCTGCATTTACTCTATGCCCAATTACTGCATTCACTCTATGACCACTAGCTGCATTGGCTCTATGGCCACTGGGTGCAGTCACTCTAAGCCCACTCTCTGCATTCATTCTTTACTCATTTACTGCATTCACTCTATAGCCACTGGCTGCATTTAATCTATGCCCAATTATTGCATTTACTCTATGCCTACTTAATGCATTCAATCTCTGGCCATTGGCTGCATTCACTCTATGCCTACTTACTGCATTCACTCTATTTCCTCGGGCTGCTTTCTCCCTAAGCCAAACTAGCTGAATTTACTCTATGCCCACTTACTGCAATCAATCTATGGCCACTGGCTGCATTCACTTTAAGCCCACACTCTGCATTTATTCTGAGCCAACTTACTGCATTCACTCTATGACCACTAGCTGCATCCGCTCTATGGCCACTGGGTGCATTCACTCTAAGCCCGCTCTCTGCATTTATTCTTTACCCATTTATTGCATTCAATCTATATCCACTGGCTGCATTCACTTTAAGCCCCCATACTGCATTCACTCCATGGTCTCGGGCTGCATTCTCTCTATGCTAAACTGGCTGCATTCACTCTTTGCGCACTTGCTGCATTCAATTTATGACCTCTGGCGGCATTTAAACTATGCCCACTTACTGCATTCACTATAGGACCTCTAGCTGCATTCGCTCTATGACCACTGAGTGCATTCACTCTAAGCAAATTATCTGCATTCATTCTTTACCCATTTACTGCATTCACTCAATGGCCCCTGGCTGCATTCACTTTAAGCCCACTTACTGCATCACACAATGGCCTCGGGCTGCATTCTCTCTAACTCATACTGGCTGTATCCTCTCTATGCCAAACTGACTGCATTCACTCTTTGCCCATTTGCTGGAATCACATTATGTCCTCTGACTGCATTTAAACTAAACTCATTTATTGCATTCACTATAGGACCTCTAGCTGCATTCGCTCTATTTCCACTGGATGCATTCACTCTAAGCAAATTGTCTGCGTTCATTCTTTATCCATATAATGCATTCACTCTATGGCCACTGGCTAAATTCACTTTAAGCCCACTCACTGCATTCACTCCATGGCCTCAGGCTGCATTCTCTCTATGCTAAACTTGCTGCATTCACTCTTTGCTCACTTGCTGCATTCACTTTATGAACTCTGGCGGCTTTTAAACTATGCCTACTTACTGCATTCACTATAGGACCTCTAGCTGCATTCGCTCTATGGCCACTGGGTGCATACACTCTAAGCAAATTATCTGCATTCATTCTTTACCCATTTACTGCATTCACTCTATGGCCTCTGGCTGCATTAACTTTAAGCCCACTTACTGCATTCACACAATGGCCTCGGGCTGCATTCTCTCTAACTCAAACTGGCTGTATCCTCTCTATGCCAAACTGACTGCATTTATTCTAAGCCCACTCTCTGGATTCACTTAATACTCACTTACTGCATTCACTCTTTGCCCACTTGCTGCATTCACTTTATGACCTCTGGCTGCATTTAAACTAAACCCACTTACTGCATTCACTATAGGACCTCTAGCTGCATTCGCTCTATTTCCACTGGGCGCATTCACTCTAGGCAAATTGTCTGCATTCATTCTTTATCTATTTACTGCATTCACCTTATGGCCACTGGTTGCATTCACTCTAAGCCCACTCTCTGGATTCATTTGATACTCACTTACTGCATTCACTCTTTGCGCACTTGCAGCATTCACTTTATGACCTCTGGCTGCAATCACTCTATGCCCAGTTACTGTATTTACTTAATGACCACTGGCTGTATTTACTTCTTGGATAGTGGCTGCATTCTCTTTAAGCCCACTCTCTGCCCCCACTCTATACCCACTCTCTGCATTTACTCTATGCCCACTAGCTGCATTCACTCCTATGGCCAATGGCTGCATTCACTCTAATTCCTCTTTCTGCATTTATTCTTTACCCACTTACTGCATTCGCTCTATGCTCATTTGCTGCATTCACTCTATGCCCATTTGCTGCATTCACTCTATGACTACTGGCTGCATTCACTCTATACCAAACTGGCCGCATTCACTCTTTGCACACTTATTGCATTCGCTCTATGGCCACTGGGTGCATTCACTCTAAGCAAATTATCTGCATTCATTCTTTATCCATTTACTGCATTCACTCTATGGCCCCTGGCTGCATTCACTATAAGCCCACTTACAGCATTCACACAATGGCCTCGGGCTGCATTCTCTCTAACTCAAACTGGCTGTATCCTCTCTATGCCAAACTGACTGCATTTACTCTAAGCCCACTCTCTGGATTCACTTAATACTCACTTACTGCATTCACTCTTTGCCCACTTGCTGCATTCACTTTATGACCTCTGGCTGCATTTAAACTAAACCCACTTACTGCATTCACTATAGGACCTCTAGCTGCATTCGCTCTATTTCCACTGGGCGCATTCACTCTAGGCAAATTGTCTGCATTCATTCTTTATCTATTTACTGCATTCACCTTATGGCCACTGGCTGCATTTACTCTAAGCCCACTCTCTGGATTCATTTGATACTCACTTACTGCATTCACTCTTTGCGCACTTGCAGCATTCACTTTATGACCTCTGGCTGCATTTAAACTAAACCCACTTACTGGATTCACTATAGGACCTCTAGCTGCATTCGCTCTATTTCCACTGGGCGCATTCACTCTAGGCAAATTGTCTGCATTCATTCTTTATCTTTTTACTGCATTCACCTTATGGCCACTGGCTGCATTCACTCTAAGCCCACTCTCTGGATTCATTTGATACTCACTTACTGCATTCACTCTTTGCGCACTTGCAGCATTCACTTTATGACCTCTGGCTGCAATCACTCTATGCCCAGTTACTGTATTTACTTTAATGACCACTGGCTGTATTTACTTCTTGGATAGTGGCTGCATTCTCTTTAAGCCCACTCTCTGCCCCCACTCTATACCCACTCTCTGCATTTACTCTATGCCCACTAGCTGCATTCACTCTATGGCCAATGGCTGCATTCACTCTAATTCCTCTTTCTGCATTTATTCTTTACCCACTTACTGCATTCACTCTATGCTCATTTGCTGCATTCACTCTATGCCCATTTGCTGCATTCACTCTATGACTACTGGCTGCATTCACTCTATACCAAACTGGCCGCATTCACTCTTTGCACACTTATTGCATTCGCTCTATGGCCACTGGGTGCATTCACTCTAAGCAAATTATCTGTATTCATTCTTTACCCATTTACTGCATTCACTCTATGGCCCCTGGCTGCATTCACTATAAGCCCACTTACTGCATTCACACAATGGCCTCGGGCTGCATTCTCTCTAACTCAAACTGGCTGTATCCTCTCTATGCCAAACTGACTGCATTCACTCTAAGCCCACTCTCTGGATTCACTTAATACTCACTTACTGCATTCACTCTTTGCCTACTTGCTGCATTCACTTTATGACCTCTGGCTGCATTTAAACTAAACCCACTTACTGCATTCACTATAGGACCTCTAGCTGCATTCGCTCTATTTCCACTGGGCGCATTCACTCTAGGCAAATTGTCTGCATTCATTCTTTATCTTTTTACTGCATTCACCTTATGGCCACTGGTTGCATTCACTCTAAGCCCACTCTCTGGATTCATTTGATACTCACTTACTGCATTCACTCTTTGCGCACTTGCAGCATTCACTTAATGACCTCTGGCTGCAATCACTCTATGCCCAGTTACTGTATTTACTTAATGACCACTGGCTGTATTTACTTCTTGGATAGTGGCTGCATTCTCTTTAAGCCCACTCTCTGCCCCCACTCTATACCCACTCTCTGCATTTACTCTATGCCCACTAGCTGCATTCACTCTATGGCCAATGGCTGCATTCACTCTAATTCCTCTTTCTGCATTTATTCTTTACCCATTTACTGCATTCACTCTATGCTCATTTGCTGCATTCACTCTATGCCCATTTGCTGCATTCACTCTATGACTACTGGCTGCATTCACTCTATACCAAACTGGCCGCATTCACTCTTTGCACACTTATTGCATTCGCTCTATGGCCACTGGGTGCATTCACTCTAAGCAAATTATCTGCATTCATTCTTTACCCATTTACTGCATTCACTCTATGGCCCCTGGCTGCATTCACTATAAGCCCACTTACTGCATTCACACAATGGCCTCGGGCTGCATTCTCTCTAACTCAAACTGGCTGTATCCTCTCTATGCCAAACTGACTGCATTCACTCTAAGCCCACTCTCTGGATTCACTTAATACTCACTTACTGCATTCACTCTTTGCCTACTTGCTGCATTCACTTTATGACCTCTGGCTGCATTTAAACTAAACCCACTTACTGCATTCACTATAGGACCTCTAGCTGCATTCGCTCTATTTCCACTGGGCGCATTCACTCTAGGCAAATTGTCTGCATTCATTCTTTATCTTTTTACTGCATTCACCTTATGGCCACTGGTTGCATTCACTCTAAGCCCACTCTCTGGATTCATTTGATACTCACTTACTGCATTCACTCTTTGCGCACTTGCAGCATTCACTTAATGACCTCTGGCTGCAATCACTCTATGCCCAGTTACTGTATTTACTTAATGACCACTGGCTGTATTTACTTCTTGGATAGTGGCTGCATTCTCTTTAAGCCCACTCTCTGCCCCCACTCTATACCCACTCTCTGCATTTACTCTATGCCCACTAGCTGCATTCACTCTATGGCCAATGGCTGCATTCACTCTAATTCCTCTTTCTGCATTTATTCTTTACCCATTTACTGCATTCACTCTATGCTCATTTGCTGCATTCACTCTATGCCCATTTGCTGCATTCACTCTATGACTACTGGCTGCATTCACTCTATACCAAACTGGCCGCATTCACTCTTTGCACACTTATTGCATTCGCTCTATGGCCACTGGGTGCATTCACTCTAAGCAAATTATCTGCATTCATTCTTTACCCATTTACTGCATTCACTCTATGGCCCCTGGCTGCATTCACTATAAGCCCACTTACTGCATTCACACAATGGCCTCGGGCTGCATTCTCTCTAACTCAAACTGGCTGTATCCTCTCTATGCCAAACTGACTGCATTTACTCTAAGCCCACTCTCTGGATTCACTTAATACTCACTTACTGCATTCACTCTTTGCCCACTTGCTGCATTCACTTTATGACCTCTGGCTGCATTTAAACTAAACCCACTTACTGCATTCACTATAGGACCTCTAGCTGCATTCGCTCTATTTCCACTGGGCGCATTCACTCTAAGCAAATTGTCTGCATTCATTCTTTATCTATTTACTGCATTCACCTTATGGCCACTGGCTGCATTCACTCTAAGCCCACTCTCTGGATTCATTTGATACTCACTTACTGCATTCACTCTTTGCGCACTTGCAGCATTCACTTTATGACCTCTGGCTGCAATCACTCTATGCCCAGTTACTGTATTTACTTAATGACCACTGGCTGTATTTACTTCTTGGATAGTGGCTGCATTCTCTTTAAGCCCACTCTCTGCCCCCACTCTATACCCACTCTCTGCATTTACTCTATGCCCACTAGCTGCATTCACTCTATGGCCAATGGCTGCATTCACTCTAATTCCTCTTTCTGCATTTATTCTTTACCCATTTACTGCATTCACTCTATGGCCAATGGCTGCATTCACTCTAATTCCTCTTTCTGCATTTATTCTTTACCCATTTACTGCATTCACTCTATGGCCACTGGCTGCATTCACTCTGAGCTCACTCTCTGCATTTATTCTTTATCGATTTACTGTATTTAATCTATGCCAAACTGGCTGCATTCACTAAATGCACACCTATTCCAATCAGTCTATACCCACTTACTGCATTCACTTTATGCTCATTTGCTGCATTCACTCTATGCCCATTTGCTGCATTCACTCAATGACTACTGGCTGCATTCACTCTATACCAAACTGGCTGCATTCACTCTTTGCAGACTTATTGCATTCACTCTATGACCACTCTCTGCATTCACTCTATGACTACTGGCTGCATTCACTCTATACCAAACTGGCTGCATTCACTCTTTGCACACTTATTGCATTCACTCTATGACCACTCTCTGCATTCACTCTATGCCCACTGGTTGGCTTCACAGATGACTTTTGGTAATAAAACTAACAACGCTAGATATTAAACAGATGTATTTAAAACATAAAATGTACAACAAATATAATGACCGGTTTGTTTATTATGCCTTTTTATACATATTATATAACGAAATTATAAATGCAACTATAATCAAATAGTTTTAAGATACAACAAACTTAACAATACTTATAAAATAACAACATCTAACAATTATAATAAAGAAGATAAAACAAAGGAGAGTTCCACATAGGTATTACTATGTCTGTGGTCTAGCAACGGATTTGTTAAAACGCTTTAATATAAGTGTTTCTGAAAAGTGATGCTTTTGGCTTAAGAGTCTTAAAACTAAGGGTAAATATATGTTTTTGAAAATTACAAATTATCAGAAATAGAAGATTTAGTGATTTTTGTTTAGAACATTGTATAATTGTCCATCTGTCGGGTATTTATTAGGCAGACGTGTCAATCGATACTGCCCTAAACTGTTTGTTAATTACAGAGCCCAACGAACTGGCAAAATCTGGAATGATTTCGTCATAAATGGAAATTGTGCATGGAGTATTTCTGTAATGAATAGAAAATTATAAAATGCTCCGATGGAAATTTTCATCAGGAACAGAAAATAAATACACAAACAAATTAACCGATGCCAATTAATAGCAGTGATGATGACGAATATGATGCTTTTTACAACGTTTAGATAATATTTGTGATGATTGTAATGATGATGAATATAAAAGTGATTAAGCAGAGAATGTATTTATTCAATTAAAATAAAATCCCTTTAGGTGAACAAACTCGACTGACTAGCTTTAAATATTTAAAAATTCCCTGATTAGCTAAGAGATATAATCAAAAGATTTTTATGAAGGAAATACAAATGTAATAGCTACTTAAAACACGTTCAAGTAAGACATTGAATTCTATAAAGTAGTCTTTAAACATAAACAGTAGATGACACAATCCTTTTATTAGGAGTTTTACAAAATGTTTTAATTATAAATTAAAATATGGGATTTCATGTCTAAATTGCCCATTAGCCGTCGGTTTATGTACATTTAATTATAACTAAATAACATTTGGGATTTGGTGCTGTTAATATGGTTTGCGTGTTTAAAGAGCAAACAAAGGCTGGAGTTATTTCAAACACTGCAGCAGGTTTCGCGTCTGAGGGAATTGTTTGGTATTAAAGTTGTATACACTGACAACGAGTTGGGTAGAGAAGAGGGAAATGTTACACATTGGGTATGCAGTGTAAAAAGAAAATTACGAATAAATAACAGGAATTAGGAATATAGAATAAAAAAAAAACTGAAAAAAATGTGTTATTTATGTATTTTTAAGTTAATTAATCTTGTAAAATTTTAGCTTCTTTAGATTATATATATTTATAAAAATTAAAACTCAAAATTTTATACTTATATTTTATTTGAAATCTTTATTGGATATAATGGTTTTGATAAATATCAGTGAAAGGAATAGAGGGTAACAAATATGGCAAATATAAAACCGACCGAAATTATATATTGAGTTTATAAAAGGTTGCCGGAGGTAAGAAGGGTAAAAGAGTTCACACACAAAAAGGAGAAACCAAACATGATGTGGAGCCTGATGGAACGAAAATGTACATCTTGGTGCGAAGGCGAAGAAATACATTTGATATTTATAAATAAGACATTCCTAAACACGAAACCAGACAAAGATATATATATATATATATATATATATATATATATATATATATATATATATATATTGGCGAATATTGAACCATTTGAAAAGGCTTTTAATACAAATGTATTATTATTCGTTGGAATGTTGGTAGTGGTATATTAATTAAATTTCTATTAGATATAATTATTTCGTTTATAAAAATATCAACAGATTAACAGAAAGATTTTACAAATTTGGATAAATAATATTTATGATCGGTTTTACATCAGACAGATAATGTAAAATTTTTAAACGAATAATTTCATTACAATATACAGTTAAATGTTTCTATGAAATACAACCTGTTCCTCACAAAATACCTTTAGTGGAACTAAATTCGGTTTAAATAAACTATGAGTCACAATTATAGTTTATAATACACATTAAATTATCATTATTACTAGTTACAATATATTTTAATCAATCATACAAACAAACATAAAGTACATACAAATGAAAAACATAAATATAATATATAAATATATATGTAATTCCGCATATCTTAAAACTATTTTGCATATTCGCATAGTGTATAATTTTTGTATATTAACTCTCGTAGGAAATGTCTTTGATAATAAATAAATCTATATTACACTTCAATTAATGTATTTTTCTTTTAAAATACAACTTTTATTTGTAAATTCAGCTTTACCAGAAGAGGTTTTGTTGCTAAATTCAGACTTTGAGTCTCATTCGAAGGTTTAAATGCATCTGTACGTAGCCACGAAGCTAAATTAATTACATCGTTGTAGTATTTTTTCAAAATTTTGTTTTAACAGTGTGTATAATATTGCTCGATACAATTGTTAGATAAATCTGTATGTGCTCTAGCTTATGACTAGGAGCACGTTGTATAGCTCGTTGCCCATCTTCAGGAGTTCTAGATTTATGTCTGTAAATATCGCTGTAGAAATCCCCTTTCGCTTTGCTATAACACAGTTCTACTAGTTCAGTTTTTCAAACTTAATTCATTTTTCCGTTTCATACGCTCTTTCTCTTTCTACTGTTCACCATTGTTTCTAAATTTTACTTTCCACTTTGGAACTACATAGCTTTTGTTCTCAATGACAGAGTAATACATTACTGTTGAATCTGTATTATTTGGTAAACAAATATTCGAATCATAAACCGATTACAAATCGAAATATTATACTCCGCAAGTGTAACTCATCCGTCTGCCTGTAGAAGCGCTGTGATCGCTCTCTAAACGAGTTTAACATTATAATATATGAATCGGGGGAAAACAACAAGAAAAATAGAAAAGTAGAGTTTAAAATGACGCTATTAAATGTTGAAAATATGAAATTTCTTATCAAACTTTCAGTATATTCCATGAAAAGTATTAATAAAAACGTGAAGGGAAGGGGTGAAAGTTATTAGTTATATTACACGCCATGAAGAGTGTTTAAAACTCGTAGAGCAAAGCCCATTCATATCATGTAATGACGTCATCTGAACATGTGTATTTACTTTGTAGAAGTGCATACTTTCTAAATTTCTGCAAACCAATGCGTGCACGTTAAGGACATATAAATTCAAGTATACTGAAGCATTGTATATTGCGTAAGTTGAATTTTATTACAAAATTCAATGTTTCCTATTAAACAAGAAACAATTTGAAATTATAATATACAAATGCATTTTTCAAAGCTTCTACTTAATTGTTTATGCTTCATTTAACTAGCCAAACTGGCGGTATTGTGTTTTTTATTTCTGGTAATATCTTTAAAGTTATATTTTTACTTCTTTTAACTTTTTATTTTCAACGGAATATTTGAATAAAACATTTTTTACTATATTAATATGTACAGATTTGATTGTTATTTCGGTTTAACCCGTTTCTCTCTCTTTCTTTTTCTTATATATATATATATATATAAAGAGGGAGGGAGATCACATTTTCTGTATATAATTGTAAACTACCAGTATATTGGTTATCATATTTTTCTATTGAGTTTATAAATATAATTAATAGCTCGTATTTTTAGTTTCTACCCATTAATCAAGTTTCACAAAATAACCCCTTAAGTTGCCGTTTGCAAACATGTTAAATGGCTAATCACAAATAAAACACTCCTACACATGGTACAAAGATTTCTTTTTAGGTTCGTGTCTTCGCTTTTGTGAAGATATTCTTCTTGTGCCTGGTTTTTCCTTTCGTATTACGAACAGTTGACCCACATGCGATTACTTCATGTGGACACTATGATATAGTATATATCAGTGACGTAGTGTTTAATTCCCAAGGTTTAATGTCCGGCTTAGTTCTCTGTATAATATGAAAGATTTTAATGACGGGAAGAAGAAGTGTCCTACTTGTATTATATTATTTTCTCATTTAAAATTTACTTCCATAATTCTCTTTTATTTTGCTCAAAGCACTTTAGTAGATTAACATAAAAAGTACCTCCTAATGATGCCTTCTATATCCCTCTCGCATTACTTTATAAAGACATTTCCTTGGAAAATTAATAATTAACAATACATTAAAATGTTTTGTCATAGAATATGAAATTGTGAAACTATAAAAACGAAGCATTCGACCAAGGAGGCATAATTCATTACAGCCTAAATCATGCAGCTAGATGGTACTTATATTTATGCCTACTTTACATTGAATATAAAGCTTAAAGTGGATAATTTAGTTTAAGAATACCCACTGTATTTTTGACTTTTAGTCTGAATTTAGTCAAGTTTTGAGAGTGCTATGTGTTGTTGTTCCTATTATTTAAACAAAATCGCAAAGTATTAAAAAACAGTTGAAAATATTTATGTTTAGTATAGTTGAAAATTGTTTAAGAACAGATAACTTCATTTTTATAAATTAAAACAAAATTTGTTTGTGTAATGGTTTGGTCTCTTCACATCAAACTAAGAATACGTCCTATTGAAGTCTTTGTACGAACTAACTAAATTGGGCGGATGAATTTCGTACGTAGAATATATTTTGATAAACCCCAAGAATGATTTCCATTTATGGATTTCACAATCGTACAAATTATGCACGTACAAGTGTATAAGGATCAGATGAGTATATTTTTCATGTTTTTTGATTTACAAATGTTAGCAAGATATAAAAAGATGACATGTATATTGTATTTTCGGTAAAAGTATTTAAATCCAACAACATTATTTGTTTAATGTAAATACAAAACTTAAACTGGTTCGGGCTTAGATCATGCGCAAGGTACAACGTTATTTTTCAAAATCCTTGAAACAGGTTACGCAATAGGCCAAACGTTGAAGTACATATGAGAGAACAAGTAATAATAATTCTCTAAGTAAATTAAAAAGCTTGTCTAAAATATACCAAAAAGACAAAAAGAAGTAAATTGGCGAGAAGCTTAAACTTTCAAAGCAAATGTTCCAGTCTTAATTTTGAAATCCTTAAGAAACACAGTGAACAAATGTAACAGTAAGGGAAATCAAATAACGTTAGATTAATTTCACAATCACGTGCATTTATAGAAACATTTTAAACCACGTTTAAATTATACACGTGACATCCTCACGTGTCACATGTCTTAAGTCAATAGAACTTATAAGAAAGGTTCAGATAATCCTTAAGGTAATTTTAATGCTTCAATCGACGTAATTATTTCCTCCTGGATTGTTTCTAGACCCTTCATTGTTTGCATTACTCCGTCAATATTATGATTGAATTTCCAGGTTTAAAATTGTCGCTAGCGGGAAGCCAGTGTTTGTGTATCATTAGTGCAAATACACGGACGTTCTCTTAGATACCCTTAAATAATAAACAAATGTAAGCACAACGTATAGTTGATAGAAACGTTTAGAAATGTGTAACAAAGATTGTAAGTTCTCCAACACTCGCAAAACTAAATAAACACAAACTAAATAGAACAATTATTAATCTCCTACTCGAATAAAGCTTTTACTCCAAATATTGATGCGTAACTACTAAATAATTTAGTAGCTTTCACAATCACAAAATACAAACTAAAATTTTTACATTTATTTCAATAAGATATGTTAGTTTTCTATACAAAAAAAAACAGCTTAGTTTAATTTGGCCAAAGCAGTATATTTATCTCGGTACACTAACAGAAACATTTAAAATTTAAATCTGTTAAAATATTTTCTAAAACACTAAATTGTTTCGATATGTATTGTGGTTCAGATCACAAATATTGCATTGAAAGGAGTCCTCTGATAGCGGTATTTAGTGTTCTGGAGACTTTAATGCAGTAGGAAAGTATAAAAAATTACTTAGTTTTTAAGTAAGTACACAAGTAGAGCGCATACAATATTTAGTAATAATAACTATTTTTAAAATTGTATTAGTCCTAAAAAGATTTATGACCAAAATACAAGATATATATAATTCAATAAGAATATTACATTACAAGAGACCTAAAATTATGTATATTTTAATGACCATGTCATCATAATCAGAGGGTCCTATTACAAAAATACAATCTAGGATACGATAATTTACAAACACGACTGACAAGTTAGTATTGACATTAGACTGACATTATTGTATTATAGGTTGTAATTTTGTAATAGGACCATAGGGTTATCAAAATGATCATTTTGGCATCATCATTAAAATGTACAAAAGGGTTTAATACTAGGTAACTTGTAATATTAATTAATTTTTATGGTAATAACGTTTTTGCCAATATTTGTTATTGTTATAAACTGTACTGCGTTCTTGATATTGTATATATATATATATATATATATATATATATATATATATATATATATATATATATATACATATATAAAATACGTTTTCTTGTTTAATAATTTAAAACAACATAGGTTTTTCAAATACAAGAATACTCAACAACCTTTAAGAAAGTTTAAAATACTGGTAATAATTATTTTTTGCGAAGCAAAATTTTGTTGGAAACAAACAAATAAAATATAATCATGCACATCCAAACACAACATTCAATTTTTATAGGGGATATTAAAAGCTTCTTCAATTCAAAAATTAAAAATAGCTTATAAATTGTATTCTAGTTGTAAATTCTTTTTAACACATCACTTGAAAGCTAAGTTTGTGAAAGGATATTTATGAAACAGTATTAATAACTATAAACAAATATTAAGACAGATATCACTTCTACGTTTATTTACTTTCATTGTTTTAGATAATAATAAAATGTCACTAATATTTTATTGACACTTTGTTATAGAAACGGTATCAAAAACGTTTTAAAAATACTACGTAAATTAGTATAGAAATATTTCTTCTACTTGAATTTATTTTTGTGATCATTAATTTTTTTAGAAAAACTTATTGATTTTAGGTTTCTTACCACCTGAAAACATTTTGTTTATAAAGTATTTAGAATGAACTATTTCCATAAAGGAAAACATTTGTTTAAGAAATCTGAATTTAATGTATCTTGATGTGTAAGCGTGATGGATGGGAAAAGAGCCTTTATTTCTTCTCTGTATTTTCGTTTAGTAATTTTACTCACTATACATTAATTTGAATTAAATACACATATAAATATACATTTATATTTAATATATATATATATATATATATATATATATATATATATATATATAATAAATTAAAAATATTTCATAAACAAGAATACTTTTAAGGAATATATTTATTCAAAGCTTTTCGCAGATAAAATAGTATCAGTATGTTCAGGAAAATAATTATCTAATAAAAGATTTCATTAGATAATTATTTTCCTGAAGATGCTGATACTATTTTATCGGCGAAAAGCTTTGAATAAATATATTGATTAAAAGTTTGTTTATGAAATATTTTAAATTTATTAACTATATTACAAGAAAACATATCACCATATTTAATATATTTAATATATATATATATATATATATATATATATATACACATATGTATATAGTCATATATATATATATATATATATATATATATATATATATATATATAACGATATGCAATACACTATATAATATTTATTATTTATATACTAATAATATTAATGATCAATATTATTAGTATATATTATATTATTTAATATAATATAATACCTAATTAATAATATATTAAATAATGTTAAATATTAGAACATTTTAGTTGTAATTAATTATGCATTTTATAGTATTATAAATTTAATCAATTTCAATACTCAACTTGTTTATCAACTATTTAAAATTACCATTCATAATTTTACGCAGAAAGTAAAACTTTTTTAATTCTAAAAAAATACCTATTTCATTTATTGCTGTTTTATGTATGAACATTTCTTTCTCTTATCATTAAAGTCTCCAAAACATTTCAAGTATTTAACGAGCTCTGTTTCAAGTATTGCAACTAAAGCATAATATTTTATATGATTTTGCTAAGACCAAGTTAAACTGTACACACATACACCTAGTACTGTACAGGCGACCAACTTTTGGTTTCTATATATTGTACAGAAGGATAGAAAAGTTGAGGCATAGTTCACTTCACTTCAGTCCACACTTACGGAATTAAATTATTGTCAAAACTTTATGTAACTCACTAGCAATATAAAATTACATACATGCTTAAGTCTATATATACAGTCACTATTGGTCTATCGCTGGGTGAAGATGGCTCTAAGTAGGAGCAGGATGATTGTAGCCAGGCTGCTCCTGAGGCAGGTGGAATTGTTAACGCAGGGGACGGTGACGGTTGGCTGGGGAATGGCGGCTGCAAGACACACAGTTTATTTTAGATTAGACTATACAAACGCTCATACAAATTATCACCAGAATAATACTAAAAGTTTTATCATTGGAGATATAAATATAAACCCTTTAATTATAATAATATTAAACGATAAGATTACCAGAGCTATATAGTTATTTATGTCTTAATACTAATTCTATTCATGTTTTCCTTGTGTTATATATAAAACGTTTATAATATGTCGTATTAGCTTCACCAGTTTATCCAATGACGTACATTCAAGTAATATGATTTCTCTGTATATACAGAAACATACATCGACCCTTGATATATATGCATCCCTATCCTCTATTTTAATTTAAAATATTACTAATTTTGTATTTAGATACGTTTTAACTTTTATGTTCCCAAAATAAAATTAACGGTATATTTTCTCTATACTTTTGATATTTTTTACTTTTCCGCTACGATTTATATTCTTATTTTAGGTGTTAAAATCACCTGCCATTCCTAGCATTGTTAAAAGAATGACCCTCCTAGTATACAATAAAATGGCGGGTAATTATGATACACAAAATAAAGATATGTTCCCTATATTATCAAGGTTGTCATTACATGACGGAAAGAAAAAGGGAAATAACTGATACAAATTTTCTCGTTCGAATACAAACTAGAATTATTTAATAATATAATTTCTTTTAACGAAAACCTGACACAGAACTTGAGCATTTAACATATTCATTTAGTTTGCTACCGGTAAAAGCTCTATCTTTAGTTACTTTTAATGTATGGGTGTTATATATAAATATAATATACTTTCATTTCGTAACCCCACGTGTAACCAAAAGTCGCTTATTTACAAAAATACCGCAACTTGTGTTAAAGTTGCAAATTTTTAAATGATGTCTGGTAGGTTCTATAAACAGTTTTTTTAAAGCGCGGACAATTTTTTCTTTTTATTCAAAGCTCACTTTTAACTCAATACGTCAGTGCATCTTCCTGATGCGTTTCTACTCAACAATGGTAAAGGTTAAAGACGGTTACACAAAACCTCATTCCTAGTTTAATAATACTTACTAGTTTTAGCGACATAATGATTGTCTAGTGTTAACCAATCACTGAGGAAGGTGACATCGTCGCCGAAACTAATATGTATTAATAAGTAGTACCGGGGGTTACTTCATTCCAGAATATGTTCAATTAGTTTCAGAAACATTATTTTTGCAGCTAAAATTTAATTTAGCGTAATATACTTATAATATTTAGCGTATAAAATAAAATTAATATACAAATTATAAACTGAAGTGTTCTTGTATTTTTTAAAAGTTTTAAGGCGTAAGCACCAGCTTTTATTGTTTTTCGTTTATCTAAAATGCTTTTGATTCAGCATTGATGGTGTTTTACTATTACGTTAGAACGCCTAAGTTACTGTAAAGATTTTTATTAAAAATAACATTTTACTATACGTATTCATGACAAAACGTAGAAAAAAGTAATAAAATATAAATAATGAATCTCAGAAGCAAAACGAATCAGATAATAAAACAATAATAAAATAAAACCTCTAAAAACCTCAACAACTTAGTAAGATCATTTTATAAAATAAAAGAAACAGAAATAAGCAATATTCGAACAAAGGGTTATTAATTGTAATGCCAGCCTGTCTCTCTTAAAGCTATTTGCAAGTTGTCTAAAGTTCGAAAGCACTTACGAACGTAATGGGTCAACTGAGCCACTTTATGCAATCAACGAGTAACTCTGGCATGCCATCTATTAGCAGTAAACTGAATTAAATATTATGATTAAAGGCTTCAAAGTAGTTGAATATTTTAGAGGGGACAACTAAGCATCTTTCTGTATATACCGAGATCATGCATCAGTAGCCCTATATGGATATAATAACTGATTGTATTTTTTTAACATAACTGTTGCATAATTCGTTTCATTAATAGATTCATCTATTGAACAATTTTATTAGAAATTGAGAGTGTAATACTATACTTGAGGTTTTATTGTATTAAAACAAACATTTCGTACTCTAACACATGGTAGTGACACCCTTTAATTTTGTGTTAATTTGCAAGAGTAAAATCTCGAACATTCATGTGAAAAAAATTATAAGTTTCGTATTTTCAATGTAAACAGGAAGTCGTATATATTTTACAATATAAGTTTATGAATAAATTAAAATATTCAAAGTTAATAATTTGTAAATTTACCAATAAAGTATAGAACAATGTACATACATAGATAACTAATGAATGGAATTTTACGTTCTTTTGTTGACGAGGTCTTCATTTGGAAAATAAGGTTTTGAAAGTAATTTTTGGAGTAAGTTGAATAAGTGGATATTAGGCTCCAGCTGGTAATTGAAGAGGAAAACAGAATAATTTCTTCACAAATTTATAGCATACAAGAATATAACTGTATGAAGCGACTGTGGCGTAATGTTTATTTTTAAATAAATAAAACCTCTAAACCAAAATACAGTTGTATTTTTTAAATGCCTCTGAAGATGATTGCTGGGCAATTGAAATATACATAAGGTTTAAAATAAAAGTTATTTGTGGTTTAGAGGTTTTATTTATTTAAAAATAAGCATACAAGATTATTGGGACGTAAAGAGATAACATGTAGTGTGCAAAATAAGATACAAGAAGTAAAAGATGCAAACTGTTTGCATAAAATGGGTAAATAAGATTATTTAAGCAAACATTAGCTAACATATATCGCGATATCTATCACACCCAAACTATAAATAATGTTGTAATGTAGCTAGCTATATAATTTGAATGAAATTCAAACAGGTACATTAAGACAATCAAGAGTCGTAGTATAAAAAATAAACCTTGCCTGTGATTTTTCTAAATACTTTACAATAAGCAAAATATATTTACAGCAAATGATATTTTTGTCAAAATGAGAAATTGCCATTTAATCCTTAAGTAAAGTGAAAAATAGTGTCGAGTACAGAAAGTTATATAAAATTGTATTTTACTATAAAATATTATTGTATTCTGTATTGTGAAAATTATGGAAAAGTTTGAAAAAACTTATGCTTTATGATGGAGTTACTGAAGTATTAATCTGAAGTGACCAGAGAGAGAAGAAGGAGCCATAGGCAGCGGAGGGAAGAGAAAAGTATAAAAATGGGTTCACATAAAATAGCCACCCGCGTACTACGTTGTCTAAGCTATCTGAAGCTACTACGAATGCAGGGCTCTACTTTGCCTAAGCTATCTGCAGCTACTACGAATGCAAGGCTCTATTTTGTCTAAGCTATCTGAAGCTACTACGAAAAAAGGGTTCTACTTTGCCTAAGCTAACTGAAGCTACTACGAATGCAAGGCTCTATTTTGTCTAAGCTATCTGAAGCTACTACGAAAAAAGGGTTCTACTTTGCCTAAGCTATCTGCAGCTACTACGAATGCAGGGCTCTACTTTGCCTAAGCTATCTGAAGCTACTACGAATGCAAGGCTCTATTTTGTCTAAGCTATCTGAAGCTACTACGAAAAAAGGGTTCTACTTTGCCTAAGCTATCTGCAGCTACTACGAATGCAGGGCTCTACTTTGCCTAAGCTATCTGAAGCTACTACGAATGTAGGGCTCTACTTTGCCTAAGCTATCTGAAGCTACTACGAAAAAAGGGTTCTACTTTGAAAAGCTATCTGCAGCTACTACGAATGCAGGGCTCTACTTTGCCTAAGCTATCTGAAGTTACTACGAATGCAGGGTTCTACGTTGCCTAAGCTATCTGAAGCTACTACGAATGCAAGGCTCTACTTTGCCTAAGCTATCTGAAGTTACTACGAATGCAGGGTTCTACGTTGCCTAAGCTATCTGAAGCTACTACGAATGCAAGGCTCTACATTGCCTAAGTTAACTGAAGCTACTACGAATGCAAGGCTCTACATTGCCTAAGTTAACTGAAGCTACTACGAATGCAGGGCTCTACTTTGCCTAAGCTATCTGAAGTTACTACGAATGCAGGGTTCTACGTTGCCTAAGCTATCTGAAGCTACTACGAATGCAAGGCTCTACGTTGCCTAAGCTATCTGAAGCTACTACGAATGTAGGGCTCTACTTTGCCTAAGCTATCTGAAGCTACTACGAATGCAGGGCTCTACTTTGCCTAAGCTATCTGAAGCTACTACGAATGCAGGGCTCTACTTTGCCTAAGCAATCTGAAGCTACTACGAAAAAAGGGTTCTACTTTGCCTAAGCTATCTGCAGCTACTACGAATGCAGGGCTCTACTTTGCCTAAGCTATCTGCAGCTACTACGAATGCAGGGCTCTACTTTGCCTAAGCTATCTGAAGCTACTACGAAAAAAGGGTTCTACTTTGCCTAAGCTATCTGCAGCTACTACGAATGCAGGGCTCTACTTTGCCTAAGCTATCTGAAGTTACTACGAATGCAGGGTTCTACGTTGCCTAAGCTATCTGAAGCTACTACGAATGCAAGGCTCTACATTGCCTAAGTTAACTGAAGCTACTACGAATGCAAGGCTCTACATTGCCTAAGTTAACTGAAGCTACTACGAATGCAAGGCTCTACATTGCCTAAGTTAACTGAAGCTACTACGAATGCAAGGCTCTACATTGCCTAAGTTAACTGAAGCTACTACGAATGCAAGGCTCTACTTTGCCTAAGTTAACTGAAGCTACTACGAATGCAAGACTCTACTTTGCCTAAGTTAACTGAAGCTACTACCAATGCAGGCCTCTACTTTGTCTAAGCTATCTGAAGCTACTACGAAAAAAGGGTTCTACTTTGCCTAAGCTATCTGCAGCTACTACGAACGCAGGGCTCTACTTTGACTAAGCTATCTGAAGTTACTACGAATGCAGGGTTCTACGTTGCCTAATCTATCTGAAGCTACTACGAATGCAGGGCTCTACTTTGCCTAAGTTAACTGAAGCTACTACGAATGCAGGGCTTTACTTTGTCTAAGCTATCTGAAGCTACTACGAAAAAAGGGTTCTACTTTGCCTAAGCTATCTGAAGCTACTACGAATGCAAGGCTCTACTTTGCCTAAGCTATCTGAAGTTACTACGAATGCAGGGTTCTACGTTGCCTAAGCTATTTGAAGCTACTACGAATGCAGGGCTCTACTTTGCCTAAGCTAACTGAAGCTACTACGAATGCAAGGCTCTATTTTGTCTAAGCTATCTGAAGCTACTACGAAAAAAGGGTTCTACTCTGCCTAAGCTATCTGCAGCTACTACGAATGCAGGGCTCTACTTTGCCTAAGCTATCTGAAGCTACTACGAATGCAAGGCTCTACTTTGCCTAAGTTAACTGAAGCTACTACGAATGCAGGAATCCACTTTGTCTAAGCTATCTGAAGCTACTACGAAAAAAGGGTTCTACTTTGCCTAAGCTATCTGAAGCTACTAATAATGCAAGACTATAATTTGCCTAAGCTATCTGAAGCTACTACGAATGCAAGGCTCTACTTTGCCTAAGCTATCTGAAGTTACTACGAATGCAGGGTTCTACGTTGCCTAAGCTATCTGAAGCTACTACGAATGCAAGGCTCTACTTTGCCTAAGTTAACTGAAGCTACTACGAATGCATGGCTCTACTTTGCCTAAGCTATCTGAAGCTACTACGAATGCAAGGCTCTACATTGCCTAAGCTATCTGAAGCTACTAAGAATGCAGGGCTCTACTTTGCCTAAGCTATCTGAATCTACTACGAATACTGGGTTCTACGTTGCCTAAGCTATCTGAAGCTACTACGAATGCAGGGCTCTACTTTGCCTAAGCTATCTGGAGCTACTACGAGTGCAAGGCTCTACTTTGCCTAAGCTAACTGAAGCAACTACGAATGCAGGGCTCTACTTTGCCCAAGCTATCAGAAGTTACTACGAATGCAGGGTTCTACGTTGCCTAAGCTATCTGAAGCTACTACGAATGCAGGGCTCTACGTTGCCTAAGCTAACTGAAGCTACTACGAATGCAGGGTTCTACGTTGACTAAGCTATCTGAAGCTACTACGAATGCAGGGTTCTACGTTGCCTAAGCTATCTGAAGCTACTAAGAATGCAAGGCTCTACGTTGCCTAAGCTATCTGCAGCTACTACGAATGCAGGGCTCTACTTTGCCTAAGCTATCTGAAATTACTACGAATACAGGGTTCTACTTTGCCTAAGCTAACTGAAGCTACTACGAATGCAGGGCTCTACTTTGCCTAAGCTATCTGAAGATACTACGAATGCAAGGCTATACTTTGCCCACGCTATCTGAAGCAATTACGAATGCAGGGCTCTACTTTGCCTAAGCTATCTGAAGCTACTACGAATGCAGGGTTCTACGTTGCCTAAGCTATCTGAAGCTACTACGAATGCAGGGCTCTACTTTGCCTAAGCTATCTGAAGATACTACGAATGCAGGGCTCTACGTTGCTAAGCAAACTGAAGCTACTACGAATGCAGGGCTCTACTTTGCCTAAGCTATCTGGAGCTACGACGAATGCAGGGCTCTACTTTGCCTAAGCTATCTGAAGCTACTACTAATGCAAGGCTCTACGTTGCCTAAGCTAACTGAAGGTACTACGAATGAAGGGTTCTACTTTGCCTAAGCTATCTGAAGGTACTACGAATGCAAGGCTCTACTTTGCCTGAACTAACTGAAGCTACTACGAATGCAGGTTTCTACGTTGCCTAAGCTAACTGAAGCTATTACGAATGAAGGGTTCTACGTTGCCTAAGCTATCTGAAGCTACTACGAATGCAACGCTCTACTTTGCTTAAGCTATCTGAAGCTACTACGAATGCAGGGCTCTACTTTGCCTTAGCTATCTGAAGCTACTACGAATGCAGGGCTCTACGTTGCCTAAGCTAACTGAAGCTACTACGAATGCAGGGTTCTACTTTGCCTAAGCTATCTGAAGCTACTACGAATGTAACGCTCTACTTTGCTTAAGCTATCTGAAGCTACTACGAATGCAGGGCTCTACGTTGCTAAGCAAACTGAAGCTACTACGAATGCAGGGCTCTACTTTGCCTAAGCTATCTGGAGCTACGACGAATGCAGGGCTCTACTTTGCCTAAGCTATCTGAAGCTACTACTAATGCAAGGCTCTACGTTGCCTAAGCTAACTGAAGGTACTACGAATGAAGGGTTCTACTTTGCCTAAGCTATCTGAAGCTACTACGAATGTAACGCTCTACTTTGCTTAAGCTATCTGAAGCTACTACGAATGCAGGGCTCTACTTTGCCTAAGCTATCTGAAGCTACTACGAATGCAGGGCTCTACTTTGCCTAAGCTATCTGGAGCTACTACGAGTGCAAGGCTCTACTTTGCCTAAGCTAACTGAAGCAACTACGAATGCAGGGCTCTACTTTGCCTAAGCTAACTGAAGCTACTACGAATGCAGGGTTCTACAATCCTTAAGCTATCTGAAGCTACTACGAATGCTGGGCTCTACGTTGCCTAAGCTATCTGAAGCTACTACGAATGCAAGGCTCTACTTTGCCTAAGCTATCTGAAGCTACTACGAATGCAAGGCTCTACTTTGCCTAAGCTAACTGAAGCTACTACGAATTCAGGGCTCTACTGTGTCTAAGCTAACTGAAGCTACTACGAATGCAGGGCTCTACTTTGCCTAAGCTAACTGAAGCTACTACGAATGCAGGGCTCTACTTTGCCTAAGCTGACTGAAGCTACTACGTATGCAGGGCTCTACTTTGCCTAATAAGTTTAGAGCGCGCACAGAATTCGTAGACTTTTCATATAAAACCAGATTTTGTGTATTGGTAAATCATTTAGTGTTTTCTTTACGGTTCAACAATTTTGATAGAATTTAAAATTTTAAAATAACCGTAGAAATCACGTTTCATATATAAGGTGCAAAACATCACACATGTGGGCGCACGCACTTTGCTCTATCAACAAACAGGTTGAAATCTTCGTAATACATCCAACATCTTAGGTAGTAGTTGACAAACTTTGACTATACATTGCGCAACATGTTAACTATATATTCTCGACTTGAGCTTAATTTTTGTGGGGTGGAAAATATACAAACAACTTATAGGTGGTTCAAAAAGCCATCCTCAATAAACCTATTATATAGAAGTCATGATTCCATTATCTAAGTTGTCTTCATCAGTGATTATTTTACAGTGAAATAACCATAGTGCATTCCTTTTACGTTGCACTGGAATGGTAAACGGATTTCTTGCTACAGAAAGTTATAAATACAAGCATTTATTTCAGTTCGGTGAGTCGTTAACATGTTTAATAAAACAGTAATAATAGTTTTTCCCATCCTCGTGGAGAATAAATTCACATACAAAATTACTCTTAACTAAATACTTAATTACAGATTGAGTCTGTACAAGTCTGAGCACTTCCTTGTCCATTGGCAAGAGCTAATTTAGTTTAGCTAATAACTGACAGATGGCAGGAGCATCGTCCACCATTAACTAGCTTCGAAGTTTCTCTATTATTTAGCTCAAGCTGTTTTAGTGGTTTATAAGTGGCAATAAAAGTTTTGTATCAACCTCACAATAAAGTCTGTCATATCCTCATGTAAGTCCCTTCTTCTCGGCTCCGTAAACTTTTATTAACTTTTCTTACATTCTATAAACCTCTTTAAAGTAGCCGTGAGACTGCACATTCGCAGAAGGATATCACAATTTTAAAATTAATTTAATTTCCTCAATCCCTAAAGTTAATGAGAAAAAAGCAGATAATTTATCAATTTAAAAACATATTTGTGATATTTGAGTTATTTTACGCTTGATGTTTAATTAATGAATTGTTTACACAAACCAAATATTGTGCTTTAACGATGCATTAATAAAGCGAAGTAATAATGATCTATTCCAGTGAGTTTTATTAATTTAGGTCTTTATCATTTGATATCCTAATTATATGTATAAAATATCATTATTTGTATAAAATAAATACTACTTATCCGAAAATCCCTTCTTTTTTATCGTACGGTAAACTTTAAAAAATATTAATCTACGCCAATTATTTTAATAAAATTTAAAACACAGGAGGTGACAATAATACATGGGAATAAAATAGAGTTAAAACTTATTACATTAAATAAAATAAATAGAAGTAGATAAAAATGTTGAAACATAATAATTCATTATACAAATATTAAAAAATAATAATTGATTTTAAAAGCGTAACTATTTTCATAGTTTTACAATAACATAACATATTATTAATAATTATTAGATAAGATAACTTTTATTGAAAGTTATATATTATTACTTTATGGTTTTTGAAATACGTGTAATAAAAGGTAATTCAATATATAATTTAATATTTTTGTAATAATATAAAACGTTTTTGTATTAAAAAGCACTACTTGCAATAACATTAGGCTTTTAGAAATATTCCTAAATTAGAAAAAAATGTCTATACTTTATAAGCTACCTACAAAGTAGAGACATCGGCGATAGAAGGTATCAGGCATAATCCTTGATGACAGTTTTGATGATATAATATGAAATAAATTTCTTGTCAAATAATTAAATAAACAAAAATAAATGTTTGAAAACAAAAAACGGGAATTTTAACAAGGTCCACATATCATATACATTACGGAGCTTGGAATCTATAAATAAATAGTCAGTGTTTGAAGCTTAGGTACACAAAAGAATATTTCAACCATATACAGTTGTTATTTTACGGTAAAATAAACACTTGAAAAGGTTTTTATACTTCAAGGGTAAATGATATTGTTATATTACCTCTAATACAATATAATTACTTTTCTATGTTACATTGTTGTTGGTAGAATATTGTTTCTGTAAATAATACAATATATGTTTAGGCACAAACACAAACACACACCCCACACACACACATACATTCACACACACACACACACACACACACACACACACACACACACACACACACACACACACACACACACACACACACACACACACACACTCTCTCTCTCTCTCTCTCTCTCTCTCTCTCTTACACACACTCTCTCTCTCTCTCTCTCTCTTACACACACACACACTCTCTCTCTCTCTTTCTCTCTCTTACACACACACACACACACACACACACACATATATATATATATATATATATATATATATATATATATATATATATATATATATATATATATATATATTTATACTGTATGCTCCAAAATAAACAGTACTGAAACTGAATGTGCTGTAGTTGTCTTCTCGACCAGTTTTGCCATTTTTTAAGTATTGCCGCTTATAAATATTGATGTTTTCATTTTGAGGTTAGTTTTTGCTGACATGGTGCCAACTACTGAAGAGAACAATTTTATCGTAGAGCATTAATTTGGCCGATTGGAAATAGATGAGTAGGTGGACGTTTGTCATACACTGCATTACGCTTTGAAGAACAATTTCCCAAAAACCGGCCCAATAACTCGGTCATTATTAGTGTTGTTGAAAAACTTGGAAGATCAGGTGGTGTTTTGACACAACGGAAGGGCTTTTCCGGTTGCCCAACTACTTTCTGTTTAAATGAAAACCAAGGAAGAGTTTTGTGGCGAGAGTATAACGAGTATGAAACAACCCATTTTCACCAAAATGATACTAAACCTTCTAGAACAGAACGAGCTTTGACTCAAACTGAACGATGATCATATACAATATATCTATATCCCTGTGTATCCAGTTTAGCTTCTTTTTACTTGTATGCGTTTTTAAAACTATGTAAATAAAATAAATTCCTACAATTGTTTCAGTACTGTTTATTTTGGCGTATAGGGTGTGTGTGTGTGTGTGTGTGTATGTGTGTGTGTGTGTGTGTGTGTGTGTGTGTCTGTATGTGTGTGTGTCTGTATGTGATATTCTATTTGGTATTAGCATCACTGTTTTGTTGTATTCACTTACCACTTACAATTAATTGCACTTAAAATAGAATAACTATATATATTTACGAGTGTACGCTTTGCACGTAATGTAGCATTTGGAAGTTGACGCAAATATATCGAGTAAGGTTCTTGTTTAGGTACATTAAATATATATATATATATATATATATATATATATATATATATATATATATATATATATAATTATTTATATTTGTGTTTGTATATAGACACATTGCTTTTACTATTTTCATACAATTTAGTTGTTTATTTGCTTTTATTATGAATTGCAAGGTCTCTACATTATATAGCTAAGTAATGGCTACTTACATGTGGTAGCTAATAGTTGCGGAAGATACTTCTTCCAGAAAGCACATTGTTTTAGTCTTGGTCCACGACCTGTAGCTGTAGAATTAATATCTAATGTGAGGTACTCTCTGCCATAGGCTGTGTGAACAGGCCAGTAGGTAGCTGTCCAGGACCCATCATCAGACATGCTCGGGTTCCTAAGCACAAGGGTAAGCAGATAATTGCCAAATGGGTATATTTTTGTGTTATTTAATACTAATTGTTTGAAAATTTCAGTAAAATTTTTCCCTCAAGGTTAACATTTACGACACCCTATATAAAGAAATTACGTGAAAGTAGAATGTTAAATCATCACGAAAAAATCACACGAAAATATATAACGATTAGAAGATGAAAGAATATGTAAGGAAGATTTTTGTGTTTACTTAGAGATTGCTTCAACGTTATGTTTACATCATTGTCGAGTGTAATTGTAAAAAATTCTGAAACATTGTGTTGATTATATTAAGTTGTATGATAGCATATGACTTTATACAACAGCTGTTTCTATTACTCACAAGGATACGCTACTCATTGTGTTGCAAATTAGCACAAACATTAAAATATAAAGAAAATATAACTATTAAAGACAAACATATGTTTTCTTTTACAGGAGTAGTTATTGACTATGTTATATTACGAGGTTGCTTGAATTATTAAATTATAAACTGTTCTAACACCATATAATAAATTAGTAATAGGGAAATACTTGAAGTAATTTAAAGATTAAATACTTTTTATCACAGTTTTTTACTATTTTGGCGTTATCGATACAATAAGGCATGTTCTATTGAAATGTAAGAATTTATTAAAGTTCGTAACCTTCGAGAGATTTCGAGGAACAAGATATTTAATACCTAGTTCTTTATATTTCAATCCTTTAATATTTATATTATACAAACTTTATACAACTATTCTTTAACCTTAGCTTGTTAGGTTATATTAAAACAAATAAAAACATACACAAAACTCACAAAGTAATCATTTATTACCTCATACGAGTTTCAATGACAAAGTCATCATCATCAGTGGGTGTTGCTCTAAACTCTAAACCAACGCCAACACACAAATGATGATGACTTTGTCATTGAAACGCATATGAGTTAATAAATGAATATTTTGTGAGTCTTTTGTATATTTGTTTTCGTTTTATACAAACCTTGTTTACTTTATTCTGTCATTTCGTAGTTTTACCCTTTTCTATATCTTGTTACCGTATCAATTGCAATTTTTACGTTTGAGACTATGGTAAAATATGTTTAAATGGGATTAACATAGGTATTTTTAAATGAAATTAAACATAAAACAAATAAAATCACATAAAACTATATAAATTAATTAATTGATAAATGAAATGTTTACACTAAATAATGTAGACCAAGCCTGTAATACACTGTTAGCAAATAGTGTTCTCTGCCATTTAAAATTTCTTTTGCATAGTCCTACTTCAAGTTAGTTCTTATCTAAATAAATAAAACCCACCAACCACAACATACAAATTTTAATTTGACTACAATTACTTTATGTACATTTCGTTTACATGGTAATAATCTTCAGAAAAATCTAAAAATGATTACCATGTAATAAGAAATTATATAATCGAAATTTATATAAAGTAATTGTAATAAAATAAAAGTTTTTGTATTGTGGTTAGTGGGTTTTATTTATTTAGGTAAAAAATTAGTCCACAGTGCTCAATAAATTTATTAATTCGAGTTTTTTGTAAAACGTTATATACCAAGGAGGTACATTTCGAAACAATCACTAACAACTTTATAAAAATTACGAAGCATTAATAAAAATGGAAGGCAGGTAATAAAGTGTAACATCAAATATGTTAAGGACTCGTGTCACGTTGAATGCTGTGCGTGGAGTTTAGCCTTGTAACATTGTGTGTGTTCAGTGCCTAAGTGTTTGAGGGGTCATCAATCGAAGTGTGTTGAGTGGTCCACAATATATTGACACACTCTGTAACTGGATTAATATCACTGGCATCATTGAATTTGTAATGAGGTAAATTAACCGATACGAGATTTATTTAAAGGAGCAAACCACCCATGTATAAATTTGTAAGACAATATAATTTTAACGAACCATTTAAAAGCAATTAGGAACAAGACTGGCTCCGCCTGTAAAGCTCTTAGTTTCATGTAAATGTTACTGAACCGGGTTCAGGATTTGCCGTATTAAATTACGAGAGGGGCTTGGTAGCATAAATGTTCCAATTAATACAGTTCCTAAGATATGATAAATCTATTTTGAACGTTGAACTATGATTCTAAGAAAAACGTTATAAAAACCTGGGTTTTCTTTAAATTATAATTACTTTAATTTTTTGTTCAAAGACACATTGATCTTTTATTCTCTCTTTTCCAATTGCATTCTAAGATGAGTGGCATTGAATTGTCTTTCTTTGAATCGTCGTCGTTATTAATATTTACTAAAAGATACAATAGGCTCATGATATCTGACTAAGGATATACAATTTTCGAATATTCTTAATCCAAATATCTTATAAAAACCGGTTCTATTGTGATACTTTGTAGTGGTTTCATTCCTATTGTTAAAAATTGATAATTCTAAATCTTTTTGTAAGAAATCAATAGTTAGATATATCTTCTGTGAAGTTTATATTAAAATATGTACTAAAAATCCTCGGCCTTTTGGCTAAATGTCTTGTATTTTCCTAATAACTTGAGGACGTTTTTGTTATTTATTAGTAAATTTCGCGTCTTAGTAATACGAAGTTCACAAATTTGTACTTGACTAACTTATATACGTCGTTCTATCTTGTCTTATGTTTCTGCGAGTGTAAAAATAAGATATTAAACTTTGGTTTTCACTTTGAGAAAATAAATAAGTCAAGAAAAGGAAAAGGAACAGCTTTTTGGTAATGTCGCGAGTTTACCGCAGAATTAGAAATGAAATACTGGGGCTCGGATCCCGCTTACGGCACTTCTATTATTCATTTGCAGGATGGCGTTGTTCGAAAGATTTAGAGTTTATTTTGAGTTTGTAAATTTTATTACTTGAAATTAAATTCTTTAAAATCTATGTTGAAATGTTGTTGGATCAATTTTATTTAGAAAAATGTTTAGAAGCACTGGGACAAAAAGAATCTTATGAAAAGAAATCAAAAGCGATAAAAAGTGTTATTTGTTTGTTTGTTTGTTTGTGTGTGTGTGTTTGTATGCGCTTGTGGGTGGTTGTGTGAATGTGTATTGTAAAATGTAACATAAAATTATAATTTTATACTATATTTTATACAAATAAATATTAATAATATATTATATATTTTAATATAAAATCATATATTACATATAGATATATATTATTATTAAAAATTTAGTATATATATATATATATATATATATATATATATTGTATTTATTTATATAGTATACATTTTCAACAGAATGTTTTGTAATTTTTCAGAGAGCAATTTTTTAAACTTATTTTTATTGTTCGATTTCTAAATACAATAATTTGAAGTGCAAGCTATGCAATCTCACTATAGCAACCACGTAATCTCTTAAAAATATATCTCACATTCCAACCTTTCAAATTGATTGTCCCTGTATAAAATCTCTGCCTGTATGAGCCAGTTAAAGTCTGTATGGTCACAGGTTAGAAGAAGTTTTAACATTAAAAAATGTATAAATAATGCAATAAATTTAACAATAGCAAATTAACAAATGAACAAATAAATAAAATGTCAATACCTTTCATTGAAAAACATTACAATAAACGTGAATCGATAGTGAAATGGCACCACATTAAATTAGGTACATGGCTTACATAATGTTTAAATAAATTATATGTAGCGTATTAATATATTACTGTTTATATAAAATCATTAAACCTTTCCCTTTAAACTCTAACAATAGCAAAGTGTGAAAAGGGAATGGTGTTAAGTATTTCAAAATAAAATGTTTTGCGTGTTTTTATTTTATGTATAGAAAGGGCGTTGAATTTAATTTAAGCCATAACAAGATAAAGAGAAAACTTACCCTGTCTTGGCGAAGTTGGCCCAGTACCTCATCACCCTCTTGCTAAGCTCTATTTCCTGAGGTTGGTAGTTCTTGACAGGGTTCAAAGGCTCCCCGAAGATGTAGCTGATCTCGTCACCGTGCATAACCCCCGTCCACGAAGGCCAAGGGTTTCCAATGGAACGGTATTTAAATACATACATATATACATTGTTGCCGGTCTCTGCGTAACGATGGGCGAACTCGTTGACGCCGCAGGTGAACTGGTAGTCGCCGACCATCTTATCCAGAGCGTCTCTGTTCTTGATCGGGTCATCGGGGTTCAGCCAGTCCGTATACTCGAACACTATCGCTTGTCTCGCGATGTTATTCACGTACGGATTAAGTTCGCGCACTGCTTGCAAGAATTCGTCCCTATTCACATATATATTCTCTTCTTTTCGAAAAAGCTCGGTCAAGTAGTACATTATAAAGAAGTAGCCTTCTTCAGTGTTACTTCCCATCAGAATGTTGGTCTTTTTAAAGTTTTTCGCGGCTAAAGATCGCGCCGGGAGCTCGTCGAGGAAAGCTCCATCTACTACGGGGACGAATGGAAACTCACAGATCGTCAACGTGCCCCATTCATTCTCGACTAAATCCGTTGCGTTCTTCTTACGTAGACAGTCAATGGCGGCCGGAATCTCGGGTCTAGTATGTGGGCAGCCTACGGCTTCCGCCAGCCTGAGTCCTCTGATGATGCTCTCGTCGCGCGAGATGATGGCCCACGGCACCGTAGCGGATCCTGACTCCATGATAGCCTGATTAAATAAGTTGCGGCTGAGCGGCGACAACAGATGCAACGACACAGATACAGCTCCAGCAGATTCGCCAAACAATGTCACGTTATTCGGGTTCCCGCCAAACGCATGGATGTTGTCGTGTATCCATTGCAGTGCCATCAGTTGATCGAACATTCCCGCGTTACCAGGCACGTCGCTGGTATCGAAGAATAGAAATCCCAGTGAAGCGACCCGATATTGCATCGAGACCAAGATTATATTCTCTTCAGCAACCAAGATCTTGTGATCGTAAACGTCCAAAGTGGCCGAACCGGAGTAGAACCCTCCGCCGAATATCCACACCATGACCGCCGCGTTCTTTGGTCGGGGCTTAGGCGCTACGACGTTGACGTAGAGACAGTCTTCCGATATGTGCGTGTTTGGGTTCCACTGGTTCGAACCAGAGAAGTCACCGAACATCGTGTCGATGATCTGGACACAGGAGTTTGGTAGTTGTGTAGCGTTAAGAATCAGCCCTTCCTCTCCGACGTCCCATTTGTCTACTGGTCTCGGGTGGCGAAACCTTAAGGGCCCTAAAATAATTCTAGAATTAGAAAGTGTGAATTACTGTAAACTATATAACAATAAATATTTCAATTAATTTTATTACTGACTAGAAGTACACGTATAATGTAATTTTTATTATAATGCACTAAATAAACGATCTAGGTATGATCAAAGTACCCACCTATTGGTTTCTGGGCATACGGGATTCCCAGCCAAGCGTCCACCTGCTTGCCCGTGGCCGCAGTGAGAGTTATGCCCCTCACCCGACCCTTATTTGTCTCCACTATCAAACCGCCTTCCATATCAGAATCTTTTTTTACCCTGTCTGGTTCATCTCCACTGTCCTCGGTTCTTTCTAAGTCCATCGGAAGACGTTCTCCAATTTTTGACTCACTCAGGTCCAAGTCGTACCTGTAACATATTAAAACGAAACTCACATTAAATTATTAAATAACCTAAACACAAAATCACTAGATTTTGAAAATAAATCTTTCAGCATACCCGGTTTTTAATACGGGTTTAACCTTCAGTTGCGACTTCAACCACTTAATAATGTGAGAAAAGCGTGAAAAACAAACGCATAACTTAATTATTGTTTCCCTAAAATATTTAAAAAGAAAATCATAGTTAAATTATCTTGACACTAATAAAAAGAATTTACTAGCTACAATATAAACAAGTAACATGAAAACAAATTTGTAATGTCAATTCCTACTTGGGCCAACAAAGAAAAGTTTTATTTTAATTTGTTTTTATTTTATAATTATAAATTTGTATATACGTATAAGATTAGAATGCGAAATCCCTTACAATTTTCCATTTTCTTTTCTATACATGATGTTGGACACTATTGTTATTTTTGATTAGTTTTCTTCTTTTTCGTTACCTTCGTTGTGCTACATTTTCTTTTCACTTTCCCTTCTCAATATCCATTTGTGAAGCATGGTTTGATACCGTTAATCAAACTTGTTTGTTTGTTTTATTGTTTTAATTTATTTTTAATTTTAGAGTATTGTTAACAATATTGTGTGGTTACCATGTCAACTATTTTTATTACATCACTGATCCTCCACTTAGTTTACAAAAATGTACTTAAACTTGAGTGGATGATAAAAAATGTTTTATTAGCTTTGAAAATTTATACAAGATATATATATATATATATATATATATATATATATATATATATATATATATATATATATATATATATATATATATATATATATATAGGGGAGACCGGGGCAAGATGAAGAGCGGGGCAAGATGACGAATGTTTATTATTTTTCAGTTTTAAAGTAGGTGGCAAGATCAACTAGACACTACTGTCTCTCCTATCGGCCATTCGGTAAATAATAGTATAGAGACGCTGAAATCGGCATTTTTGAGTTAGTTATGAAGCTTTGTTGGTTTATCGGCGCCACGCTATAACTTTTATGCACGTGTAAATAAGCTATGTTAAAGTTACAGGTAAGGTATTTCGTTTATCTATAATATTTATCAGTAGCATAGTTTAAATACTACCTATTACCATAAATAAATGTCATTTAATCACATTTCTTCATGCCAGTGAAAACTAATATTTTTAAATAGGCAGTCCGGGGCAAGATGGCGAACTCTTCATCTTGCCCCCTTGTTTCGGAACTTATTAAACTAACTATGATTATGGTGCTGAAGCTGTTGTGTTGGCTTAATTAAGTATTAGTTAACTATAAACATCATATAATATATAATTATAGTATATATATATATATACATGACACTATGAGAAAAAATCCTCAAGAGGAGAATAGAGCAAAGAATCTATTGCCTCTGCTCTAGAAAATGTTAAAGAAGGACGTATGAACTGCTTGGCTGCTGCAAATGCATTTAACGTACCTGAAGCTACACTGTAGGGCATTGTACACTGTAGGGACCTTTTCGAAACACTTTTACCTTCACGTAAAACCAAGCAAAGACTTTCTTGCTCTGTTGATTATTGACAATCACAAAACTAACATAATTTTGGAGGATATCCTATATTGCAGAGAGAAAAACATCATCATGGTTAGGTTGCCGCCCCACACATCACATCACCTCAAGCCTCTCATGCCTTAAAAAATTACCATAGCCAAGCATGCGACAACTTTATGGTCACTCATCCAAAACAACTTATCAAAGACAAAAATATTGATGAGCTTCTGAGCCCCGCTTACTTCAAAGCAGCTACAGTTGGAAATGCTGTTAACGGGTTTAAAGAATGTGGAATCGAGCCTCAAAATCCCTTCGTGTTTAGGGAACATAACTTTGCTGCTGCAAAAACTACTGACCATGATGTTGTTAGCGATGAAATTGAGAATAAAAGTGATAATCCGCAATCCTTGGTAGTAGAAAACCAACATATAAACCCTCCAGAAAAACCAGAATCTATGGTAAATGCTGATTCCGATGTGCCAAAGAAGCCTGTTAGTGCTTTAGATTTCAAACCATTACCTAAAGCAAAACCATGTGAAAAAAAGAAAAAGCAAAAAAACTAAGCTTAATGCAATCTTCAAGCACCCCTATCAAAGAAATGTTAGAACAGAAGGAAGAACAGAAACGTTTTAAACATAAGAGAAAAGAAGCTGGTGTAGCTAAAAAGGGAGTAAAAAAACTCAAACTAAGTTCCTGTAGGCCTAAGTCTATAAACTCCAAGACAAACCGTCCAGTTACATCAACTTCAAAGGATGGGTTTATAAGATGTCCTGCTTGTGAAGAGGAATATTGTAACCCTCCAACAGAACAATGGATCCAGTGCTGTAAATGCCAAGAGTGGTGGCATGAGCAATGTTCCGGTAATGAAAATAACATTTTTATTTGTGAATATGGTTTGCTTCCAAACTGAACACTTTAACATTACGTTACAATGCGTTACGCTTAGTTTGATACTTTGTAAGATGTGAAAACACAGTTATCATTTGTTAAAGCATGTAATATATTCAAACGATAAAATATGTTAAACCTTTTTCAGTGTTGTCATCTTGCCCCAAGGCCAAAGTAATCTTGCCCCAGTACTTTTATTTTTTTGGTAATAAAATTCTCCTTTAAATTAAATGGTAATAAATTTAATACCACAAATGATTGCTCTTACAGTTGACGTCCAATTATTTTTACTATCCTTAAAAATAAATGAGTAATTAACAAAAATTGTTAAAATAGTGATCTTGCCCCGGTCTTCTCTCTCTCTCTCTCTCTCTCTCTCTCTCTCTCTCTCTCTATATATATATATATATATATATATATATATATATTTATATATATATAAGGAGATTGTGAGCTAATAGAAGGAATTGAAAGATTCTCAAAACGAATATCATCTATAAAAATAATAGATTTTGTATGAAGTTTTAAAGAAAACCTAACTGTTATTGTCTACTAAAGATAGGAAAAAATGGTGAATATATTTAGGCTAAGGTAGGGAGATAAGACGTTTGGAGCATATAGAGTGTACGTGATATCATGACGTTACTTGGACAGCTTCGCTACCTGGAGTAGTTTAACCCTTTATTTGCTTCATATCTGATGAGTTGAGCTATATATTCTACCCAATACAACTCTTGTTATTAACTTAAGAATGTTTTGGTGGAGTTAAGTAGGATTAGATAAAGGACGTAACGTCCCCCTGGAAAATTATGCCCTCGCGTGTTCAGAGTAGCTTGTCGGAATTTCACTGCAGAATAATGATTCACACACAGCTTGAGATAAACATTTCTATGGTCAATAAAGAAAAATTATCTAGACGGACTTTACAATGGAAAATGAGGGATTTTTAAAACTGATAGCGTTAAAGGAGTAAAACCTAATAACCCTTTCAGAAACAGCATATGTTAATATTTAATCCTTGTGGGAAAACCTAAGAATGATGTTTACAATACATTTCTCTCAGTAATAGTTGTTTCATACGTAAAAATATAATTATAAACCTGTATGGGGTAATTTATCAAGAAGGGGATTGAGGTTAAATTATCAAAAATACTCCAGAAATTTATCTTTCCCGGAATCTGAAGACACAATTCAAACCTGTTTGCGGTGCTTAGCTTTCAATGGAAACTAATTATTCATTGAAAACTTGTGCAGTTATCTGATATTGGCTCAAGTTTTAACAAAAGGGCGCCAACAACCCTTGCCTTTATCACTCTGTCATTATATCCCTGTGTGCGGGAGGTTGGGGTGAGAATATAACAAACTTTCAATTGGAATTTATGGCTTCGTTCATTTCGTGTTTGTTTGTGAAACAAAATAAACGTTTTTGGATGTTGTAAGTTGGGAAAAGAGGTTGTTATTACATCGTCTACGGATTTTCTGACAAAAAAACTCTAAGAAACAAAATTGTTTGCTTGTTAAGAACCGAGAAATACATATTCGAAAGGTTTAACCTTTTATTGTGAGTGCATTATTAAACTCCAGATGAAAAAGTTCGGAAAAAGCTAAATTACAGATAAAAACTTGAAACTTCTTTTGGAATATTTAATATCTCTTTCTATTATCGTACTTATACATTAAAGTTGTTCCAGGTTTAATGATTCTGGCCATTTATAGAGCAATCATACTTTATCTTCAGTATAGCAGCAGTTGTAAAAAACTTGACTAGTTTCTTTTTTTCAAGCAATCCATAAATATTTCTTTCTGTGTCATACAAGCAATAAAACGCATGTCATCAAACCGAGTGACAAAAGTATTTTCGTATAGAATATGCCTAATGGTGTCACTACACCTCAGTAAATACCTATTCAACCAAAATAAAAAAAGTCTTTTCCAAAGTACACAAAATTACATAGTTTTCATGAGATATTCTTTGCAAACGAAAATCTTTTGAAAATCGTTCAATACGATTTTTGTCGTGTGAAAATCTTCCTTTAAAATATCCTTGTAAACTTACGGCTTAGTACCTTAAATACACTTACAGATGCCTTGTATGTTACTGATATTCAATATATCTAAATTTTGCGGGTGTACTATAAAACAATATATCTTGTGATATAATGGTTAGCACATTTTCCCACTGATCCTCTAGCTCTTAAATGTATAGTTGTACAGCCTAAAAAGGATGTTTGATAATTTCAGGTAAGATTATATCTTTAAAAAAAATATTCAGTGGAAGATATTATTTTAATTCCTTAAAGTGATACAATTCTTTTGTCTTTCAAAACAAACAACAATCAGGAATCTAATACATTTTAGGAGAACAAGTTTGATTGGTTATTGTATCGATCAATTAAAAGTGTCGTCTAATCACAGTACTAGAAATATAGTAAGCTTTTACGATTGATATTGTACTTAGTAGGTTTCTAGGTTTGATAAGGGGCGTGAAAATACGGCAAATGGTTGTAGGAATGTAAAATAAATAAATACAAAAATGGTTGTCATGAAATTAATGATCGTTTATTTATATTTGTATTATAAAATATAGGGGTGTAACAAAAAAATCTCTATTAAAAATAAAACTTTAAAAAAATTTTAAAATCAAGTTTTGACAAACAGTTTTTCAGTTTTTGTTGATTTAGGCACTTTGAAGTTCGTTGAGAAGGACATACGGTTTATGCTAGTGAATTCAATATATTTGTTTTAACTGCCGAAACGTTTAGACAACTCATTTGTTGCCCTTATCATGTTTGATACTTTTGTTCTGTAAAAAGTCCTTATATTTAACAAACAAATGCCTAATAGGATAGGGCAAGCCAGAATGTCATACCAATTTAATTTCACTAAAATATCCCGTTGAACGGTTGCGTTCAATAATTATAAAAACATGCTTAACCATTTCTGCTGCCAAGTGGGTACTTTATACAATATTCCTTGCTTCGTATTTATTCGTTAAGAATTTCATTTGAAGAAACTCAACATAAAGACAAAACTGAATACTTTAGTGAATACTTAATGTATAATGGGCTTTAGAAGGATATTTTATAAAGACAGTAATGTGCGGGATATACTAGTATCTTACTGAGATACAACGTGCAGTATTGTTTGTTTTAAAATATGTTTCATAAATTTCAAGCATTGTCGAATAAAAGAAAGAGAAAAACTAGGTCTGAGAAAAATATATTTATAAATATAAATTATTTTATAGAAAGAAAGTGGCAGGTTTTGTAGTTTCCTTCTATAAGAAACCTTTAGATAAACAAATAGAGTTCTTAAAAAATAGGGAAATTTAAATCCAGATAAATGTCGGTGAATGATTACCCTATCAGGCAATAAGCACGTAAAGCAACACAAGGGTAAGCTTTATTTAATTCACCCCTTAAAATCTCCATCTCGAGTATCACAGAAGTTAAACCCTCTTTTAAATATTCCAGCGAAGTATTCTTCACCATTAAAACATTTACAAATCTTGCTTCAGGGTAGAAACGTTTATACAGATTAATCACGTAATTTTAAAATCTTGAGATAAATAAAAGAAGGGGTAGATACATAAGTAAATAAATGTGTATAAATTATGTTGAAAATTAGTATTATATATTTTCATTATTGCAAAATTTGACCGATTCTTCTACGTATATTAAAAGGAATTATATAATTTACCCCTTTAATTGTCGAGTCCCACGTCCTACTGTCACCATTTGGCATTAGTCTCATGTGGGTCGTGCATGTCTTTGTCAAGCATAAAAAAAGATACCGTATCAATTAGTAAATGTAAAGAATCATGTAGTGTAAAAATGTGAGATAGTAAACTTTCATTTCCATGAGTAATTAATTTATTGAGGGCCTTTTTATTCCACAAAATGTTTTGAAATGTATTGGTATGTGAATATAAATTTACGGATAATTTATTAAATATTTATATTAAGACTTCAGGCAGTGTTTATGTTATAGAAATTATATTGGTGCCGCAGTCTCTGTTTTTTTTTTACTGAACACGTTTTTTTTAGTAGCCTACAATGTTTCGCTATTGTCTATGGACTTTATTATTATTATTAAAACTCGGAGAGACCTTATCGGTGTAGAGCATTTAGCTACAGCTTTTGTACTATCTTCCCCTTCCTCCCACAGGATTAGCTTAGTGGTTACATACTCGCATAATCCAAGTATCCACCTGATACTAAATCTTCTGATATGCTTTGGTGTACATACCTGACAGCCAAAAAACTTTCTCTTTGCAGCTCCCAAAACAGGGCACTCACAGAGTACGCGGATTGGGCTTTCCTCTTGGTTCTCTTCGCATCTCCTGCACACAGGGGACCTAGACCTTCCAATTTTGTATTGAAACCCCCTCAAATTCCCATGACCTGTAACCAGCTCTACAGTAACTCTAAGTTGAGGTCTAATTAAAGAGAGTAGTTCTTTCCCCCAAAAGTCTTCCAACTATCCCCATAGCACCTTGGGTTTGTTGCACCCCAAAGTCGCATTCCATTCTTCCCTGTACAACCTGTCTATATTTGCCGTTATCCTCTTGCGGCCCTACTGAGGTGGCATGGCCACTGCCCTCAGCAACGGTTCTTGAGGGTAAAACGGTCCTTGCTAAGGCGTCCTCAATGTCATTCCCTCTCCAGCTATAGTCCCAGCCACCAGCTTAAAGCTGGCACTAGCCTTACCTAAAGCCTTCAGAGCTGCCTGGCTGTCCGAGCAAAACCAGATGGTCTTGCCCCTCTTGCCAGACCTTATTTGTTCCTCAGCACATAGTTTGATCACGAGCCCCTCCGCCACTAAAACAGAATTGTAGTCTTCCAAGCGAAGACAAAATCTGTCTTGGTTTCTCGGTCCACTAAAACCGGCTCCCACTCATTCCTCCATCTTGGACCCATCCGTGAACCAGTTTTCACCATGTTTAGTCTACACTCCGCCCATGCCTCTCTTGCAGGAATATGGATTTTATAATTTCTTTTTTCTCTTATAAGAGACAGTATCGTATCCTGAGGTTCTATCCAGAGCTCCTTCAGTGAAGCACCAAATAGCTGTTTATGTCGTTTGCTACTTGTCTTCCTCAGCCCGGTGCAACTTAGCCGGTATACAGATTTCATTGCTTCCGTCCTAATTTGAAGAAACAAGGATAGAACACCCAACATCATAACACCTTCTCGTAGCTGTTATGCCTTTAAGGAAGAGCCCCTGGTCCATCACTCTTCTACTTGTTTATTTCTATTCCCTGTCCCACCAGACGACTGAAGCACAGACTAACCTCGGCACCACGATGGCAGAATAAATCCAGTTCATCTAATAGGCCATAAGAAACCACATGTCATGCATATTGCTCCTCTGCATTGCCAGAACTTAGTTACTGGTTTTTTGCACTTATCCTCTAAAAGCTAACGCCAGCGTAGCTTCATTTTCAGATTTAACTCCCAAATATTTAGCGCTCTCAACGTAGCTTATTTTGGTATTGTAAATTTTCGGTCGTCTCCAGCGATTTAGTTTATATCGCCTAGTGAAGATGAGTTCCATATATTTATCTCTTTGAATGCATAGTGTTTTCCCCTGCACCATGCTTCTGTTACCTTGATTGCCTCATGAAGCAGGCTTCTGAGGACTTCTTCAAATGGCCCTCTAACAAGAATAGCTATGTCGTCCACATATCCTACCACTTCAACATTCATTCCACTGAACATCCTTAGTAGACCATCTTCAACAAGACTCTACAGTAGAGGGGATAATAACTCACCCTGTGGGGAGTCCTCCGAGACTACATACATATCGTGCACCCCATCCAAGATGCAGTACTTATACGGTTTTCCAAGGAACCCATAATCCAATGTATCATTCTGTCAGAAATCCCGTGATCCTTAGTTGCTCTCTTGATGGTTAACCTAGAGGTACTATTAAATCAAGGAAAGTCCTAATGAATATCCCCTTGTTGTTGATATGACCCTCAATAAAGTTCACAGCCGACAACAACGCAGTCCTCACTGACCTACCAGTTCGGTAGGCGTGTTGGTCCTGATGATGCGGATACTGCTTCAGAGGTCTCTCTTTCAAGTAGTGGCCCAAGAGGCTTTCCAGTGTCTTTAACAAGAAAGATGTAAGGCTGATAGGTCTGAAGTCCTTTACCTCTGTGTAACCTTTCCTCCCCGGTTTGGGGATAAAGATAACTTTCGTTTTGAGCCACTGCCCGGGCGTGTAACCTCGGGCAACACAGGCCCTTAGTAATCCCGTCAGTGACCCTATAATTTCCTCCAAGTAATTCTGTAGTAATGCTGAAGTAATAATATCCAATCCAGGCGCTTTAAAAGGCTCAAATGACAAAATCACCACTCTCACCTTTTGCGCCGAGATCACCTGCCCAGCTATATTCCAGTCCGCCCTTAGCTCAATATGGCGGATGTTATGAGCACCGTCCCCTACAGTTCTAATATCGGGAATAACAGTTCCTCATCAGCAAACGCAGGGTTTCCGCTGGGGTGTCATTAAAGCTACCATCAGCCTTGACAAACATAAGCTCTTCACTCCGCCCTAACACCTTAAACAGTGTAGCAGTGTCACTCAGTGTGCTAGTCTCTCAGAACCACTTTTCCTAAGAAGCACGTTTAACCTCTTTCATGACTTTTTTTTAGAGACGCTGTCTGCCTTGCCATGTCTCCACCATATTCTTCTTCCTTGCTCTATTAAAGATCCTTCTAGTCTCTTTCTGTCTTCATCTAACTCGCAGTTCTACTTAAGCTTACCGCGTCCAGTGTTTATCCGTGAGAGAGGGCAAATTTCCACAAACGACTTGGAAATATCAGTCCTGATGCAGATCTCAGTATTTTCCAGTTTGTTTGTGTACCATACTTACCACGGAGGTCTAACATCCACCTCCTCACCGATTACTTAAACCTTGCCAGTTTGTTCCTTTCGGGTTCCTAAACCACAGCACATGGGGCACAACTACCCTCATCGTAACAGTAATGTTACGGTGATCTGACATAGAGAGCTCAATAGAAACCTTTCAGTAGTGAATCCACCTAACCATTTGTATATTACAGAAGATATCTGGTACCTCCATTCTGTTTGAAGTGGCAAATATTGGCTCGGCACCTGTGTTTAAAAATCTTATGGTCTTAGCATTTTAAAGCATTTTCCAAGACGTGATTTTTACTGTCAAAGTAAAATAGGGTCTCTATTTTAATAACAAAAGGACCTATGAAAATGAATAAAATAAGTATAAAACACAAAAAAATATCAGATCCTAAGTATGCTTTTCTAAATATCTCAGCAATATTTCATGTTAAGAAATTTTCCAATTTATCTACAGTTTTCCTGATCTACCATGGTTTATTGCAATTGTAAAACAGATTGTTAATAACGGTTCCGTTGTATCTAAATTATTAAAATGATTTCTTTTACCATGACTATTAATTTGTTTATTTACAATTGTTGAGATACTAAATACGTGGTTAATTATTATGAAAAAATAAGGTACTCATTGGACTAAGAAAAGGGCTGAGAGACAACAAAAGCTGTAAGAATTTGTATGTTTTTTGCATTTTATTTATAATTTGAACGCACATTTTAATCAAATATTCTTTGAGCTTAGCTTGTGAGGTTATGTTAAAAACAAATAAAAACATACACAAAACTCACAAATTATTCATTTATTTACTCACTGACGCGTTTCAATGACCAAGTCATCATCATCAGTGAGTGTTACTACTACAAACTCTAACTTACAACTGTTGTAAGTTAGAGTTTGTAGTAGTAACACTTACTGATGATGATGACTTGGTCATTGAAACGAGTATGAGTAAATAAATGAATAATTTGTGAGTTTTGTGTATGTTTTTATTTGTTTTTTTGCACATTTTAATATTAGAACAAAAAGGTCTTATAAATAGCTTTAAGGTTTTACAGTGGAATAGGATATTCAGACGCAATACCCTACACAGGGCAATATTCCTACTGTGTCTATATATGTGTGTGTGTGTGTGTGTGTGTGTGTGTGTGTGTGTGTGTGTGTGTGTGTGTGTGTGTGTGTGTGTGTGTGTGTGTGTTTGTGTGTGTGTGTGTGTGTGTGTGTGTGTGTGTGTGTGTGTGTGTGTGTGTGTGTGTATGTTTGTGTATGTTTGTGTGTGTGTGTGTGTTTATTTTCAAAATATATGTTTGTAAAATAACATTAATTTGTTTCTACTAGAAAATATGTATGTCTTATGTGATACACAATAATTTCCTTGAGGCCATTTACCTCATTATTATTACGTAGGAGTTAAAGTTTAGGATATTTGATTAAATATTATTTACCGTACAAAAATGTAAGATGATTAGTTAATTATTTCAAACGTTATAAATCACTATCATATGAGTTGATCATGGTTTGGAGAAAATCAAAAGTTCTTATGTATATAGCATGAGAATATTTATATTATAAAATTTTAAGGTAGACTTAAGTCAAGGATTCGTTCATTGATCGGAAGAGGCTTTGATATTCAACAGGTTTTTATTTCGCGTCATACCTTAATTATATACTTTATGGTTCCATAAATGCCAGTTGGATCAGAACTAATTTACTTTCAACTGATATCAGCGTGTTGTAATCAAAGGGGGTGAATAAGTAACATTTTTGCACATTTCTGTAAAGTAAAACTGATTTTACTGAGTATTTTTAAAATGATACACGATCTATAGAAAATTAATGAAGAAACATAGTGCCAATTTTTACAATACACATTTTTGACTGGATTTACACTATTGGATAAATTACGTTTATTTGCTTTTCAGAGGTTAATTTTAAAATATTCGCAGCTGACATTATCTTTAAATAATTAGTAATAAAAATTGAGGTACTAAAGTCAACCTTGGTATAACTAGAACGACTTAATTAAAATGCATTTATATTTTTATTTATGAAAAAAATTTAATTTTTTTTAAAGTAATGCAAAACAAATTTATTAATTAAATAAGAAAATGTATGAAAACACATGGAGTGGATTTAAATTAATCAAAACAAATACATTTTAATTGGATGACCTATTTTACTATAAAAGTCAATTTCAACTGTGTAGGAAAAATGTTCCACTGAGTGAACATTTAACATATATTTTATTTCACATAGAATAATTACCCAATTGTATAATTCCTACAATTGGTTGTAGACCATTTAATATCAACGTTTTTGAATTAGACACAATTATAGCGTATTTATATAATGCTTAAATTAGCTGATAAGCATTTTAATATCAAGTTTGTGTATTTTTAGAAAATTATCCATTTCATTAGATTTGCGGAAACATTTTAATAATCTCTCTCTCTCTCTCTCTCTCTCTCTCTCTCTCTCTCTCTCTCTATATATATATATATATATATATATATATATATATATATATATATATATATATATATACTGTATATATCTAAATATGTATGTATATATATATATACTGTATGTATCTAAATATGTATATATATAGATTTAAATTACACACACATACACACACACACACACACACACACACACACACACACACACACACACTGTATTTCACCCTTAAATTTAAAACCTCTAAGTTACGTTCAAGATTCGAAAACCAATAATAAATTATGTAGAGTTAGATGACAATAAATATGATTTTAGTGGAAAATTTATATTCGTAGGCTTATAAGCGTGATGTCGACTAGGTAGTTTTGGTCAAGTGATAGAACAACAAGTTTAGAAAAGCAGCATGTCAAGGAAATGCCACTGGGAGGTCACTGCCAAGGACAAACTCAAACAGGAGTGAGCTCCACGAAACATGGATTTTAACTTAGTTTTATTCGAACCATAGAATCTGTAATCTTTCAAAGAGCTACAGCTGCTTTATTCGCTAAGCCTTTTGGCAGCGCCGAAATAGGGATCTCATGGGATTTCACTTGACCTACCTTTATTTTTAAGACTCATTCTAGAGAGGATGTTCTGAAATTAAGAGGCACGTCCTGTTTGAAAAGATGTCAGGGGGGAGTGCGATTTCAGTTGATTGCGATTAAGCAATATAATTATATAACATATTAATTTTTAATAATATTATAAACTGGAGTAGCGGTAGTTTGTATAGATTTGATAATTTGTGTACTAAACTACAAAGGAACTACAAAGCATTCATTGGTACTTGTAGTGCAGGATTTCAGTAAGCCTTTGTACGTGCATATTTTAGACTGACAAAGTGTTAATAAAAGCGTCCGGAAACATTGCCCCGAGCGAGCTGGATGTTTTGATTAAGTCTCGAGCATCGTTTCAGTTAATCCGTGTTCTGTAAGCGTCAAACTCGTGAACTCGACATCCGTAAAGCCAAACAGTTTCCTAGGAGAAAATCTTAGTCATGATTTGGATCTCCTCCAAAGTTGTGAAGAGCTTGGCAAGTAAATTACAGACTTAACTGTTTGAGGTAGGCAATGTGACATCCACAGCTAAGTTTGTCGGCCACAACGAGTGTCGGAGTGACGCCATTACATACCCTTAGCTTCGTAAATTAGAACGCGTACAAGTTCACTCAATTTAATAGGCTTGAACATTTCAAAGTGGTTTTATTGTTAAAATAAGTTAGTGAATAAATAAAATTATAAAGAGATAATTCCGCACCAGCAAAGGACTTTGTTCGATATTTTAAATAATTGATTTATATGTTCAGATTTAAAATTCTATGAATTTTTCTACCCTATAATTTTAAGTTAATTTTAAACAATTTGAAGGCTATGTTACTTTCTGTATTTTGTTTGTTACTCCGAACAACTTATGAAGTTATTGTATATTTAAAATTAATTTACTTAAAGGAATCGATTTTAAGAGTTGGTACTATATTAATACCAATATATTTATATTGTAATCCTTGGATGAATTTCATATATTTGTTTCATATATACACAATTAAATGACACTTTCATAAACAAGAATTTTTTGTTTTAGTTTTCTTCATAGATTGAAGCTTTTCCCTGATTGGCAGTATCGCCATTATCAAAATTTTGTAAGTACTTTATACTTCTATGTCTACATCTCGACTATTCATATAATGGTACTTGCTTAAAATATTAGTTATTCTTATCTTATCTGCTTGATTAAACAATCTCAATAATCTGTATCTATTTTAGTCTTTTATTCCTAAGAATTCATTGAATACGGTAGAAATGGTATTATGTTTGGATTTTACTTCTACTTGCCCCTCAATAAGTGTATTTTTTATATTATATTTATATATTTCTAAATTCTTAATGATATTCATTCTTAAACCTTTTTGTGCATGTTAAGTTAAGTTCATAATATATATCTCGGGGAAACCATGTTTATTATCTATACAATGTGTTGCTAAATTAGATTTATCTATATTAGGTTTTTTTATATGTCTTTAAATTTTTGTCTTTATACCTTTCTTTTGTTTTCTTTTTAGTTTGTCCTATATGGTATTTTACACATTATATATTTTATACTATAAATACCACTAACATCGGTAAGTTGTGTATTAAACTAGTTTTTTATACAAACAATTAAATAAATAATACAATAAATACAAATATTAAATTTAATAAGTTGGATGTAAGCTGTATTTATAGTATAAAATGTACAATGTGTCAAAAATACTATATAGGACAAACTAAAAAGAAAACAAAAGAGAGGTATAATGATATATGAAGGTATATAAAAAACCTAATATATATACATATCAAATTTAGCATGACATTGTATAGATAATAAACATGATTTCCCCGAGATACATAATATCAACTTAATTAAACATGCTCAGAAAGGTTTAAGAATGAATATCATTGATAATTTAGAAATATATAAAAATAATATTAAACATACACTTATTCAGGAGCAAGTACAAATAAAGTATACACATAATACTATTTTTAGCGTATTCAAAGAAATCCTAAAAATAAAAGACTAAAGTTACAGATTATTGAATATTCTTTAATAAAGCTGACAAGATAAAACTAACTAATATTTTAAGCATAGTACCATTATATCAACAGTCCAGATGTAGTCTTAGAACTATAAGGTACTTTGGAAATTTTGATAATGCTGCTACTACCAATCAGCGCAAAGCTTCAATGAGTGAAGGAAAAAAAATTCTAGTTCATGAAACTGTCATGTAATTGTATATATATATATATATATATATATATATATATATATATATATATATATATATATATATTTAATAAATTTAAAATATTTCAAACACAAGAATACTTTTAATGAATATATTTATTCAAAGCTTTTCGCCGATAAAAAAGTATCAGCATCTTCAGGAAAAATAATTATCTAATCTAGATTAGATAATTATTTTTCCTGAAGATGCTGATACTTTTTTATCGGCGAAAAGCTTTGAATAAATATATTCATTAAAAGTATTCTTGTGTTTGAAATATTTTAAATTTATTAACTATATATACAAGAAAACACATCACCATATTTAATATATTATATTGCCTTACTAGGCTACTGGTGTTGTGAATATGTGCTCTACAGAGGTTAGTTCTATTAGTTATCCATCTTTAACAAAAGATTTAAATTTATATCATTAGATAATTATTTTTCCTGAAGATGCTGATACTTTTTTATCGGCGAAAAGCTTTGAATAAATATATTCATTAAAAGTATTCTTGTGTTTGAAATATTTTATATTTATTAACTATATATACAAGAAAACATATCACCATATTTAATATATATATATATATATATATATATATATATATATATATATATATATATATATACAAACACAGAACAATTCTGAAATCAACTCAAACAAAGTTGATAGTGTAACAAATATTCTTCCATTTTTCATTGAATGGAAATTTAGACCTATAACAAAAGCAATGTTGTTGTTATGGAGATTAACACAAGGAAATGCAAACACAAACATTGATGAAGTAATCAGAAAGTAATTGCAATAATTCGCTGCATTTGACGTAATACTTTATTAATTTTAACAATAAACTGTAAGTTTTATTAAATATAATGTAGACGTCTTAATTAAAATGCTTTTGTTGAAATAATCAGGTTTTAAAAAAACTTTTACTTATGCCGTTGTTCCATGGGACATTTGAAATGCTTACTATAATTTAATTACTGAATATCTCTGTAAAGATGATGAAAAATACAAATTCGGTAAATTGGTACTATAAAATTCAAAAAAATAAAATGATAGTCGTAATTTGAATCTTCTTAAATATTTAAAATGAGCAAAACTAAGCTCAAATTACTTCAAATTAAGGACAGGTTTTAATTTATATTTTGACTATTTTTCAACATATATCTAATAGTATAAACGCTACAGAAAGTAATGAATGTGGCAATACAGTGTGTTAAATTAATGCAGTTATTATTAATTATTTAATGACCTAAAATTTCAAAATTTAAATTTTAAAGTATATCATAATTTTTATTTTCAATATATTGCATTCAAACTTTATTAAACCTCAACCCCCTGATTGTATGCAGTATTCAAGGGTTAGAGTTTGGTAAATATGATTTGAATATTTTTAAAGTTTCTTGGGCTTTCAAATACCATCGAATATATAACTTGTTATAATTTATATTTTAATATCTAATGTTATGGGTTTTTTTGTAAATTACCTCTGGTCAGGTATGCCCATCGCCATGCTATGGTCGGAGAAGGAGCTGCTCAGTGGCGGTACCTGGTGGCGCGAATGTCGGAGCGAAGCTGCAACACTGTATGACGTCATCGTGCAGAGCAGCACGTACACACTGTAGATGCTCTTCATCCTGCAGGCTCCTGTGCACAGATTACATTTAATTAAGGGATATTAATGTTAAATTATCACTTACAGTACGTTTTACGCACTTTGTAAAAGTAAACAGTTTCGCTACGTTATTTATAGAACTATAAATTTCTACCTAAGAGTACACACTTACATTTACCAAAGACTGAGCCAACAATATTGTTTCTGTCACAAAATGAACACACAAAATGCAGAGAAACGCTTCGGGAAATTCTTAAATTATAAATTATAACCCCCAATACAATCATAAAAAAGTTTAAGATTTTTTAAAACAATAATTTATTAAATATAGTTTATGTAAATAGAACTTTGAAAATTTATGTTTCAAATGTTAAAGTAAAGTAGGGCAGGTGAAAATAAATTTAGTAAACTCGCAAACATAAAAGAATCTCAAATAAGATTAAAGAAACAGAGGTCACTCAAACCTGTATTACAAAAAAACACAGAGTAAAAAATAACATTTAAAACTAACAACAAACTACATATAAATTCTACATTGGGCAAAGGATCGTAGTCCTTAACAAAGATTTGATGTTCGCATTCACTCGATTACATATAAGGCAAACTCATTTGTTTCTAACCCCCCTAAGAGAAACAGGTGTCTATTACACATATGTCAAACATAACCTAGAAATTATTCTCATAAAAACAATGGCTACATTTCAACACATTATATTAATATGAAAATTACAAATATTCCAAATCACAAAATAAAAGCATAGTAAATGAAAACCAATACAAAACATATACATTTTTTTAATCATATTGCAAAAAACTTGCCTTAAAAGCGCAGCCTTTTAGTTAAACAATGTTTCACTGCTCCCAACCTAAACCCCGATGAAGATAACTTGATGAGATCCAAATCCTTTTGTGTGATTATGCTATTTATGAATTTAAATTTCCGGAAGTTGTTAAATATATTTAAAAGTTAATTTTCATAAGGAAACCTTACATAAATTTAAAGAAATTACTGTTTAATTAAAATGTAACATTTTCAAATATATTTTAAAAACTCCTTTGAAAGATACTCATAGTAAAATTATTGATGACATCTATTCTTGGTCGAAGGAAAGCTAATATTTCATTCCCTAGTTAAAGATTCCTAACTTCACTCAGGCAAAGTAACCCCCAGCGTCTCAGATACGTGAGACTCCCCACTGCAAATACTCAGGCTGACCCTCCCTCATCCCAAAGCAATTTCACAAAGCTTCTTTCTCCCGGATGACACTTTAGGACGTGTGTTATTTAGTTGCTCGGGGACTTGGGAAAATTTTATTGGTTTTGAAAAAACGATGGACAACTGAAATAAACTAGCAATAATATTTTATATACTGACGATTCAAGTTTCCGGTTGTAGAGTTATGAGACTAAACAATATTTTCATTGGGTTCTATTAAACGCGAATTGTCAACAATGAGTCGGATATTAGAAAGGAAGAATTTAAACGGACGGGGGAGATGGCAGAGTTGTTTTCTTAGGTGGAAACTATTCCAGTTTGTCAAAGAAGTTATGTATGTACATATTGAAATAAAGAAATATAAGAAATATAAGAAATAAAGAAATATAAGAAATATAAGAAATAAAGAAATATAAGAAATAAAGAAATATAAGAAATAAAGAAATATAATTGTCTTTATTATAACATGTGCAACAATATATACTTTTTACAAATATTAGGCCCACAGTGTTCATAACGTCTGTAAACACAGAGTGTTTAAAAAAAAGAATGGGTTAGAACGAGCGTTACTGAAAGACTTCTCAGGGTATCTAAATAATTTAATTGTTAAATTGAAGTGGAAAATTTGTTTCAAACCACATAATGGTGTTCAATCTCTTTGATTTGATGAAAAAAAAATGTTTTAGTATAACAAGATAAATTATACAATTAATTGTTTTTTCAGCGAAAAATCATTTTCTCATACATTAACCTACGTCCTGCATTCACTTTTGGTGAATCGCGCACATGTTCCTGCACAAAGTTAGCGAACATAACCTCATATCCGACAACTGTGACGATTGACATCATTTGTGTGGAATGTATATTCGTCTGAGATTAGGACTCTTTTAGTTAGGGTTACCAATTGAGGATGAATCTAGCAAACACGGTAAATAAAACGTACTTAATTTAACTTCAGATTGATGTTTAAATAATTTATCTATCCTGAATAGTTTTTAAATAACGTTTAAGATTCCAGCAATTGAACACTGAATAAATACGTACAAAGCATGTTCCATTATACGATAATAGCTGAAGGCTTAGCCTACCTACATGCTTGGTTCTAACTTAATTACGTCTTGTTATTGTTGTATTTGCAAAATTGATTAATCAGTTTGAATATAGTATATATCGTAAACCGACCGTAACAAATCAAATAATACCTAATAATTCTAATCATCCATATAATCAAAAAAAGGCTGTATGGTATAATTTATTTTTCAGATTGCATAAAATACCTGTGAGAAAATAAAATTAGAGGGAAAAAGATTATTTATCAAACTGCAATAGAGAATGGTTATGAAAAAAAACTGTAGATAAACTTAATCATAATATTAAAAAAAACAACACAAAAATTTAATTATAAAAAATAATAAAACAATATGGACATCACTTAATTTTACTGGTAATGAAATAAAAAATATCACACAATTGTTTAGGGGTACAAAAGATAAATTTGCATATAAAACTAGTAATAAATTTTGAAATATAATGGATAAAAATTATAAAATTAATAATATGCATGAAAACAACGGAGTTGTTGAGCAACAACAAATTAGAATGCGATTATTTTAATACAGTTTATATTGTGAAAACTATGAACAACTTGAAGATAGATATAAAGAGCATTTTAATGCTTATGAAATACCAGACATATATAAATCGATTTTTTGCTAATAATATTATCAATAATAATCATATATATCCTAATATATATATATATATATATATATATATATATATATATATATATATATATATATATAATATGATACTTATAAAAAAAATTAACAAAGGTTTAGGAATGAATATCTATGAAGCTTTAAAAATATATAAATATATTATTAATCTTTGAGAGGGCGCATGTGGAGGTTTTCTCTGCACGTATCATTATTTGTTAAGAAAACGTCTTTCCTGATGTCAGATATTTATTTCCAGCGCGTTACTCCACAGCTTGCGTTTTTGTTAATTTTTTCCAAGTAGAGAAATTGTGAATTTAATCTTTGTCATTTTGCGGTCAGATTGCGGAGGTTTCGTCCGCAAGCGCCCTTTCGTGTAACTTGTGCGGAGTTCCTCGTGCGCCGCTATTTACATTACTAAAACCTTTGTGGAGTTAAATCATTACTGTTTTTGTTGTTATTATTATTTTAGTGTTGTTTGTCTATTTAGTATCTAAGTTTCACATTTAACTGTTGTTCCATTTGAAGAGGAGAGCGTTCGTAAAATGCTGGGTATTGTCGAAAAACAGGAAATTCAAGAATTACAGCCTTCTGGAAACTTTGTCAGACAGTTTTTTGTTAATTCTGATGAAAATGAGTCTCTGCTAGATGATGAACCTGACGAAGATGCCAATTGGAGATTGAAATTGAAAATGAAACAAATGAAGACATAATAGGTGAATCTGAAAATAACGAAAGTGGCCAATTTGTTGATAATCTTTTAATTTTGACGTTCTACAGAAAATTCCGCTAAAAATCTGGCAGGAAGGAAGGAATTACAGTGCAGTTTGACTATGGAAAAAAACATTTTTTAGTAAAAACCGAAAAATGCTGTGGTATACTGAACCGGTAATGGAGGACAGCAAGAAGAAACATAATTCTCATGAGAGTGGCCCATGTTCACGCTTCACTAGTAAGCTTGAAAATGAACATTTATGAGTGGTCTTTTCAACAAATATTAAGTTTCTGCTAGTTTTATTTAACTGTAGAACATATCGTGACATAAAGGCAATATTTTGTTTCATCCTCTAATTTTTATATATTTGGAGTAAAACATTCCTTATTGATACTAAATATTATAATACATTTCAAATATATATATGTACTATCAAGATTAGATATTTTTATGCTTAGACATTTAATTACTTTATTACAGAAAAATAACCCGTAAACGCCGTAATGAAAACAATGGTCTTGTATACATTGCTCACACGTTTTAACAATTCAAGGTATAAATATATTAAATATAAAAACTAAAATAGTTTAAATTTAAATGTTTTTTTTTGTGCGGCGTAAACCTCCGCAAGCGCCTTCTCCCGTTTGAAAATTTATGCGCCTCCTCAAAGATTAATAGCAAATTGATCAAATGAACAGATAAAAAAAAATTGACACTATATTCAATGCATGTAATGTTTAAGCAGCAAATTAATAAATTTGATAATATTTTAATAATATTGTAATAAAATTTGGCAACATTGCTGGATCGAGCTAACACTTGTATGCTTTATTTTCTTTAGTATTTCCTGAGGATATTGGTAATGTTTGTCAACGAAGTGCTTTGAATTGAATAATTCAATAAACTAATATTATATTAGTATATCTCTTATTTTTTCATATATATATATATATATATATATATATATATATATATATATATAACTATAAAACAAGTACCAAAAGGGTACAATAACTATATATATATATATATATATATATATATATATATATATATATATATATATATATATAATTAATAAATTAAAAATATTTCATAAACAAGAATACTTTTAATGAATATATTTATTCAAAGCTTTTCGCCGATAAAATAGTATCAGCATCTTCAGGAAAATAATTATCTAATAAAATACTTTTACAAAATTAAATCATATGTACTACAAAGAATCACATGTTTATAAGTATTGCACTTTATGTAAAATTTTCTATAACATCAATGACTTTATAAATAGTTTGGTGCCTTGATCTCGCTTGAATTTGTTCATCAATTAATTTGTCTTTAACTTTATGCTTATAAATTTCCAATGTTTCAAATATATTCGTTTTTAATCATTTATTTAATTCTTTTATTAATTTCATATTTTCTATTTCCGGAAACTCATGTCCATTATTAATACAATGTGTAGCTAAATTGGATTTGTATATGTTTGGTTTGATATAAGCGTTTAAATGTTCTTTGTATCTTTCTTTTAATTTCTTTTTTGTTTGTCCTACATATAATTTATTACAAGTTTGACATTTTATGTTATATACTCCATTTCTTTCGTGCATATTATTTTGATTTTTGTTATTGTTATTAAATTTTTAATTTTATTATCAGTTTTATATGTAATTTGTAAATTTGTTTCTTTAAATAATCTTGTAATTGTATTTATTTCGTTACCAGTGAATGTGAAAGTTGTCCAAATATTTTCTCTCTTATTAGGTACAAAGTTATTTACGAGTTTCTGTTTTCTTATTATATTATTATTTAATTTACTCGTATCTATAGTTTTTCTTTTATATCCATTTTCCAAACCAATTTGATATATTATATTTTTCTCTTTTATTTGATCATTTAAGTTCATTGGTATTTTGTGCATTCTATGTAGTAAATTATAAAGCGCTGCCATTTTTTGGTTGTATGGATGATTTGAATAATTAGGTATTATTTGATTTGTCTGCGTTGGTTTTCTATATATATATATATATATTATATCCAAATGATTCTTTATTTCTAGTAATTGTATTATCTAAATAATTTAGTTTATTTTTTAATTCAAATTCATGAGTAAATTTTATATTTTCGTGTATATTATTTATACATTTTAATATTTTGTCAATATTTGAACCATTATTATTTGATATGTATAATCCATCATCTACATATCTAAACCAGTGTTCATTTTGATCCAATGTTTTACTAATCTTATTTATATCAATGTCTATATTTTGTAAAAATATTTCCGATAATATGCTGGACATTGGAGAGCCCATTGTTAATCCATCCTTTTGTTTATAAATTTTATTATTATATAAAAAATAATTTTGATTTAAAATGATTTTTAATGTATTTATTATTTTTATAAATTTATAAATTTTTATTTCATTTTGGCTGAATTTAGTATTTGTTAAATTAACAAAATTGGGGTGAAATACTAATTAATTAATTTAACAAACACTAAATTCAGCCAAAATGAAATAAAAATTTTAGAAAATAATAATAAAGTCAACCTTAAGAAAGATATAAAAAGAAATATTGATACAATAATAATAGATACTGAATTGGCGATCAATAAATTAAAAGTAGAGGAACAAGAAAACATGCGAATAAAAACATCACATGAAATAATAAAGTTAATTAGAAATAAGAAAACTAATCATACTCACATAAAACAATACTCGCAAATTCATCAAATTAAACAAAAATTACAAACTAATGATCTTATTTTGACAAAAGCTGATAAAGGTAATGCTGTAGTTATTATTGATAAACAAGAACATATAAATAAAACTGAAAATTATATATCTAAAAACCAATATACAGAAATAAATAAAGATCCCACAGACAAATATCAAAATGAAATAAAAAATACAATAAAAACATCATCTAAATTCTAAATTATTTAATCAAAAATATACTAATAATTACATAAATGAGAATCCTAAAATTCCAAGATTAAATGGACTAATTAAGTTGCACAAAGAAGATAAACCAATTAGGCCATTAGTTAATTTTACAACTGCTCCTTCTTATAAAATTTCAAAATATTTGGCTTTATTACTTAAAGATAAGGTAAAATTAAATAATACTCATAATATAAAAAACTCGATTGAACTTATTGAAAAATTAAAAGATATTAAAATTGATAATAATACAAAATTAATATCATTTGATGTTACTAACATGTATAATAACATACCTACAATGAAAACACTTGAAATAATAAAAAGTAATATAGATATATTTGAAAAAGATAACACATTAACACAAGAAATAATAAATACATTAAAAATCATTTTAAATCAAAATTATTTTTTATATAATAATAAAATTTATAAACAAAAGGATGGATTAACAATGAGCTCTCCAATGTCCAGCATATTATCGGAAATATTTTTACAAAATATAGACATTGATATAAATAAGATTATTAAAACATATGATCAAAATGGACACTGGTTTAGATATGTAGATGATGGATTACACATATGAAATAATAATGGTTCAAATATTGACAAAATATTAAAATGTATAAATAATATACACGAAAATATAAAATTTACTCATGAATTTGAATTAAAAAATAAACTAAATTATTTAGATATTACAATTACTAGAAATAAAGAATCATTTGAATATAATATATATATATATATATAGAAAACCAACGCAGACAAATCAAATAATACCTAATTATTCAAATCATCCATACAACCAAAAAATGGCAGCGCTTTATAATTTACTACATAGAATGCACAAAATACCAATGAACTTAAATGATCAAATAAAAGAGAAAAATATAATATATCAAATTGGTTTGGAAAATGGATATAAAAGAAAAACTATAGATACGAGTAAATTAAATAATAATATAATAAGAAAACAGAAACTCGTAAATAACTTTGTACCTAATAAGAGAGAAAATATTTGGACAACTTTCACATTCACTGGTAACGAAATAAATACAATTACAAGATTATTTAAAGAAACAAATTTACAAATTACATATAAAACTGATAATAAAATTAAAAATTTAATAAACAATAACAAAAATCAAAATAATATGCACGAAAGAAATTGAGTATATAACATAAAATGTCAAACTTGTAATAAATTATATGTAGGACAAACAAAAAAGAAATTAAAAGAAAGATACAAAGAACATTTAAACGCTTATATCAAACCAAACATATACAAATCCAATTTAGCTACACATTGTATTAATAATGGACATGAGTTTCCGGAAATAGAAAATATGAAATTAAGAAAAGAATTAAATAAAGGATTAAAAATGAATATATTTAAATCATCGGAAATTTATAAGCATAAAGTTAAAGACAAATTAATTGATGAACAAATTCAAGTGAGATCAAGGCACCAAACTATTTATAAAGTCATTGATGTTATAGAAAATTTTACATAAAGTGCAATACTTATAAACATGTGATTCTTTGTAGTACATATGATTTAATTTTGTAAAAGTATTTTATTAGATAATTATTTTCCTGAAGATGCTGATACTATTTTATCGGCGAAAAGCTTTGAATAAATATATTCATTAAAAGTATTCTTGTTTATGAAATATTTTTAATTTATTAACTATATTACAAGAAAACATATCGCCATATTTAATATATATATATATATATATATATATATATGTATATATATATATATATATATTATAATACGGTTATATTATAAATACGGTTATATTATAAATACCATTTTTGCAGTGAATCATCGTCAATATAGTTACACCAATCACAAATAAACATTATTTTATCTTCCCTTTCTTCGCCGTATCTAGAAAATCCCTTTCCAAGCTTTTATTTGTCATCTCTCACTCTTTATTATTTCCACATGGCCGTACCAGGCAAAGTGTTTTGTCTTTATTGTGCTTGTAAAACATATGTCTACATTCCCTATATTTTTTATTCTATCTGCCCTTTTGAGATCATGTAATGTGTAGCTGCAAATTCGTCTCCAAAAAAATGTATAGCTATGTATTTATTCATTTCATTATATTCTTGTTTTCTCCGAAATTTCTTAGCCATAAGATACCAGTGATGTAAATATGTATTTTAGTTTATATATATATTGATATTCCTAGATTCTTTTATTTTCCATAAATTAATTATTTATATCCCGCACAGCCTGGTGTTTTACTTTGCGTTTCTCAGTAACAATTCCCAGGCCCCACTTGTTTCTACCCAAGTATAAAACATTGTCCGTACAATCTATTGCGAATAAACAAGTAAGCAAATGTTTCCACATGACGTAGATTATTGTTTAAGTTTAATTATTATGACCCAATTAAATGACAGAAATAAATACGACCCCCTTTAGATATTTTGTAAATTAGACAGTTGCATTGATTTTTTTTTGGTTAACCTAAGTACGTTGTGAATTTAATTGTTCTCTAAACAGCGTTTCGTTTACAAAATTTACTGAAATTTAAAAAAATGTGGCATGGATTTTAAAATATTTTTATTACATTGCCTGAATTTTAAAGCGGTAAAAGTAATGTGACAAAATATTAAAGAGTAAGTTGCACATTATGTTTGTAGTTATTTATGCTTAGTGACAAGTTACCGAAAAAAAATATTCTGATTCATATTTGGCGGGACACTAAATAAAATATTAAAATCAATTGTAAATAGATATGAAGGCAGTGAGCATATGGTAAATATTATCATAGAAATACCAATCTACAATTACTTCGCTGAATTGTGATTGTTTTATGCAGATGTTATCCAAAGCGATACTCAAACAATTCAATTACGTCAGCATCATGGACAAATAGAACATTCATGGATAACCCGCATTGTATACAAACAATGGTTCAAAGCGTATGTCTACATTAAAAAATACTACCATTTGCCTTGGCTATGTCGATTTGCTTGTAATAGATTCTGCTATGCACATCTGTGGCACAAATCAGAGCTATCTGTGAGCGAAATACGATTCTATGCGCTAATATTTGTATTCCCTTCGCAGTTTATCCACTTAAAGCAGATAGCCCACAAGACTGTGGAGTGTAATAGGCCAAGGTCATTTCAATGATAAGTAATCTAGCCTGTGCCGCATTGAATTGAAGGGGAATCCAATACAAAGGGGGAATGCTTTCTGGGAACACTTGTGTGCGAACTGGGCTTATCCAATTTCGTTTCCTACCTGTTTTAGTAAACAACAAACAACACAAGACAACCACGTTGTTCTGAACGTAAGTTAATTGAAAATGAACACTAAAAGTAGAATCCTGCAAAGAGAATAAAATACATTTTAGAAAGAAAAATAAATAAAAAGTAATTATTTCAGAGATTAAAGCTTTGCAATACATTAGGTTGAAAGTATTATTCTGGTAGTAGCACACAATGACGATGTTTGTTCAGCAAGTCTTTCCTCTGGGAAAACCTCGTTGGAGAAGTATTTAAAAATGTAAAACGATATGTTTGCCTGGTCTTTTTGTGTTAACTGCGAAATGAGGTTTTATGTTTCACTAATACTTTGCAAAGACAGGATCGCCTATGGATCTTTTACAACATACGGTATGTTATATAAACATGTTTTAAAACAGAATAAAGCCATTTCGAATTACGTAAACCTCAAATAGTACTTAAAACTTTAGCAACAACAAATATAACTTCAAACTACAAACACACTTGAAACTAAATGTTTCCTAATAAAAAAAGGCGCTCCTTATACTCTATTGCTAAAATTATTAATAAAAAATATTGGATTTGCTCAAGTAGTCTCATAGTCTTGGCGTTCATATGTTGTTGCAAAAGAAACTAAAATGGAATTCCCTCGTTTATTCGGCAATCGGTAAGTTTACGCAGGGTAGTTGAAATTGTCTTTTTCCTAGTTTTACAAATTTGCATTGTACACAGGGTATTTGTAAAGTGAGGCTATGTTTGCATGACGATAATCACAAGTTTTAACCAATAATTTATGGTTTGCTACACTTTTTGCTAATTTAAATTGCATTAAAAAAACTTAAGTAAAAACGGATTTGTTCAGTCTTTGTTAAATATTAACGATGTTTGTGTATTATGAAAGTATTTTAAACATATTTCTGAGATGAAGATTATCAGTTGGAATATTGCATAAAAGATTTAAAGTACTTTATTTATTTAAATACACAATTCTTTAAATAATATATTTTTTAAAATTTAATAAAGATTTTAAAACTGATTTGAAAAAAGTTCCTTAACCCTCCTTTGTTTTGGAAATGAATATTTCCGAATAGCCTAAATGTTTTTACAAAATTATAAATAGAAATTATAGCAACTAATAAGAGTGCGGTGGTTAAAGATATCAAACGGTGTAAACCCTTAATGGTTATCCTTTATACAAAGTAGGATATGTGTGCTTTCATGGTATTTCCCAAATGAGAAATTTCCAACCATTGGGGTTTTGTGTTCAACCAATTATCATTTGAAAATTCTATTTCGTTTCTACATTTAAATATTGCTAGAACATTTTCCCCTTGATGTTATGCGAGTTAAAAATAATTTTATTAAGTCAATGGGTGTTGTAACTCTTAAAGATTCCCTAAAACTAAGGTTTATCGAAGAATAAATTATTATTTATAATTAACGATTTATATTAATTATAACGGTTTTTGAGACTGACTTGAAACTCAGTAAATAAGATAAATCAGGAAATTATATTCGTAGTACCCACTAATACAACACGGGAGTAGGACTCGGCTGGACCGCTAAGCAGCTATCTTGCTACCACTTAATTTTAGTTACTTCGGAACGTGCAGAACCCTGCAAGCCACCAGATAGGTATAACTTGGGAACATGGAAACAAACCTAACAACATTTCCTATATTATTCAAGTACTCAAATTATTTTATATTGAATTTAAATAAATGAAACCTCTATACCACAAATTACCTTTTCTTTTATTTAAAACCCTATGTACATTTAAATTGCATAGCAATTATCTCCAGAGGTAATTTACAATAAAAATACCTGTATTTTTATTTTAAATTACCTCTGAGGATGATTGATATCCAATTGAAATGTAGAAAAGGTTTTAAATAAAAGAAAAAGTAATTTGTGGTATAGAGGTTTTATTTATTTAGATTAAACATTACGCCACAGTTGTTTTATACAGTTATTATATATTGGTTTAACTAAATGATGGAGGTAGGATAAGACATTTTTAATTACTCGCATAATTTTAATTTAATTTACTCAATTGGTTTAAAATAACCTGAAAATTCATGTCGTAAATAGCTTGAATAAATTAACTTTTAAAATACTTTCAGTGAATATTATTTTATTTTTGTCACCCTAGAGATCTCGAAAATTGTTACTTTCTTTAATATTATACCGGAATCCAAATTTGAGGCCATTACATTCAAGATCAGGACCAGTTTGTGCCAATACATTCGAGTTTTAGGGTAAATAGTAGATACAGGTTGATATTCCAACCGTAAGACTCTAGAACTCTTTCTTAGAGTCTAATTGCTGTATTAACGTAACTCATTAATTTTAATTATCGTAACTATTGTAAGCAGAACTATTTAACAATCTCTTGGGTGCCGGATTGGGTCTAAAAACTCGTACATTGTAAGATCCTACAGGCACTGTGAAGGCGACCTGAGTTTTGTTTTTTGCTTTAATTAATATATATTAAACTAATAAATATCGAAATCTTGTTGCTGTTCATGACGAGCTGGTTGTAAATTACAAATTACACTTTTGCTATTACTCGCGACCAGACATTTGTTAACTAAAAGTTGTTAATTGTTAACTTACACTATCCTCCAAGTGAAAGTTAACAATTAACAACTTTTAGTTAACAAATGTCTGGTCGCAAGTAATAGCAAAAGTGTAATTTGTAAACCAATAAGTAATACTAATAGATAAGTATACAATAGATAAGTAAACCATTGTGAAAGAATATGTACGTAGATGTTAATTGAATAGTGCAATTGTAATTTTCTTTACTAAGTTTGTACTACACAGTAAAAACACGTGACATAGAATAGATATATGCACCAACTAATAACTAAAAATTATGTAAAAATTGTTTACCTTTGGCGTAGTATTTATTGTACCAAGGCAAATTGCGGAGAGCTAAGCCGATAAATCCAGACAATTGTTTAAGGTTAATTACTTGTAAATTAATTATAGCTCTCATAGCTATGTGCACTGTCCATGGCGTGAAGAGGAATATTATTAAACTTCCCTTTTGAAACTGAAATTTTTAATTTTTATTTAGAGGACAGTTTCGGAAATTAACTTACTCAGGCTGTGGCACAATATTAATAAAATCTTCCCCTTTAAAAAACATCCCTTGTAGAGAGAATAAGCCAGTTTAATTAGGAAAGAAGTTTTTGTGCAATGATTAGCTAATTAAACACATAATATTCTTCTGGAAACAATCATTTAAAATTTTCCACTGGTTTAGTTTTGTTGAGTTTAAACATAGAAATGTCAAGGTCTTTGTATCCCTGGCAGACGAAATATAGAGTTAAACGCAAGCAGTAGTGATGTGATAAGCCGATGGAGTTGCCCTCAAATTGTTTCATAGTAACAGAGACAATAAAAATAAGTTTATATTAAGACGTGATGAATCTTTACGAAAGGAAGGAAAAGCTGCGTTGGGGCTAGATTCTAACTTTAAGTTTTATTTGATTTTCGCTTTCCCCAAAGGAAATTACAACCGTCTATCCCTCCCTCTCCTCGGGGGAAACTTGTGACATTACTGTAAGGGTGACAAAGTTATGGTTATCATAAGTTATTGAGGGTGACATTGGGAATTTCTGAAGCCGTGGGATTAAGTTTTGAAGCATTGTTTCCGAAGAGCTTTGTGCGGTCGTTTGAAATCAAGTTAGGCTCGTTTGTTCGGAACAGGGCGTCGTCCAGAATTGTATTTAGCACTTAATATAAAATCATTGCACGAAAAACATACAAAAGAGAAGTTTCTTCGTAACAGGAATTTAAAATTAATTTCACATTTTAGTTTTAATTGATTGTGCTACGGGTGGGATGCACGATTGCTAATATACATAATGCACCTACGTTAAGCATAGATTTATTATTTCTTTAGCACAACTTAAAACATATACCCATAAACCAATATAGTTTTATATAGAAGACAAATAATTCAAGAAGAATGTTTTAGTGCGACAAAAATATATTTATTGCGGAATAGATAGGCGGACTTTAATATCTACCCACACCCTATATACAAAGCTGTAGAAAATCTTTCCAGGAAAAACTTAACTAAACTCTTGGTAACAACCTAGAATGAAAGAAAAGGTAGGCCGCTATAGTGATGAATTTAACGTATTATTGGCTTTTAACAAAAGTAAGAACGACAGTTATGCCGATCTTTAAATCCAATGTATTTTACGGGATAGTTACAAGTTAGCTTAGCGAGATAGTCCCCGCTTAGCATCTCCAATTTGGAGATATATTTTGCGCAGTATAAAATGAATAACGCCGGCGAACGCTCCAAACTGCGAATAGCTATGCATACTTAAGCACCATTCAACACACTTCTTTGCAGTTTCAAAGAAACTATAATGTGCTGCGTGGTAATGTTACACTACAATGAAACTGCAAAAACTGATAATCCTAATAAACGCATTGCTTTGAACATTTTTGTTAAACACGTTTTGTCAAGATCAATAAATTATCACAGAAAATTTTCAGTATCTTAAGAAAACCACAAAACATTTCCACTTAAATGGTATGTTAAATGATGTTAGAAGTTCAAATTCATGATTCATTTACACAAAAAATAAAGTTTCAAATTTTAAAATTAAATCTTTTATTCCAATAATATACACTTTAACAGTAGCTTAAAATAATAAGATTTTGTGTTTTAGGGATTTATTAAAATAAAATACTGATTGTGAAAATAACAGTTCCGTTGTCAAACGTTAGTTGTCCTTTAGTCATCGGCACGGGCTTCCAAACAGAAATGTAAGCATACTATGTATGTTTCCTGAACCAGTAATGATGATTCATTATGCATTGAAAAGCCACAAACTATATATTGAACTTTGCCTTAGATTTGTCAGTTACTTTTTGACTTTTCGACAGACAGACACACACAAACACACACACACACACACACACACCACGCACACACACACAGAGAGACACACACACACACCCACACACACACACACACACACACACACACACACACACACACACACACACACACACACACACACACACACACACACACACACACACACACACACACAAACACACACACACACACACACACCACGCACACACACACAGAGAGACACACACACACACCCACCCACCCACACACACACACACACACACACACACACACACACACACACACACACACATACACACACACACACACACACACACACACACACACACATACACACACACAACACACACACACACACACACACCACACACACACACAAACACACACACACACACACACACACACACACATACACACACACACACACACACACACACACACAAACACACACACTACACGTATTAATAATTATATTATTACTCATCAAAAATTTAAAACAAAATGTACATGTAATATAGTTTTTTGTAGATTTTAAAAAGTAAAAATGTATAAAAAAAATTTAAAAGTTTTTCAATATGATCAATTAAAAACATATATCTGAAGAAAAAAATATAAATACAATCATTTCATAAATAAGGATATAATATTTAATCTATATCTAATATTTAGTTACGTTTCATTTGTTAAATCTCAAAACAGGCTTTCTAAACATTTGTAGCTCTCCAGGTCTGCCATTATAGGGCAAAGAACTATTTCGAGCTATTGAAAATTAACACTTAGAAACCATAACATTGTATTACATTGTAATGACTATGTAGTAACAGCACCTGGTCAACCATGTAAGGTGGAAGCAGTTACTCTACTGTCTTGCAATAACACTTAGATGTGGCCTACTTACAACCGATTGTCATTATTATTAATGCTGAACTATAAGAGAGTTTTATCGTTTTGACGAAAACAAGATGTAATTACAATCATAAAATATTGCAAACGGTGTATTTTGCATTTAAAACTAATTAATTAAAACAATTTAAATTTCTCAAAAATATATTCTAAACAATATATTAAATTGCTAAAAACTTAATAAAGATCGTTATGGAAGTGTATTCTAATTGAATACATTACACAATTTATGTAATAAGTGAGAGTATGGTTTAATTAAAAGAATGTTCTTTAGGCTTTTATTTTTATCAGAGTGTATGCATTCCTGTAGCTCACTTTTACCAACAAAATCGATACAGATCGACAGTAGTGAAATTATAATAAATGAGGAACAATAACTCTTATTACACAAATGTAATTACCCTTGATGTACATTTCACTAATCCTGTTAGTATCATCAGTATGTTTGTAACATTTTGATGATGCTAACAGAATTAGTTAAATGTATATTAAGGGTGTATAATAATTGCAGCAAGGGCTATTGTTCTTTATTTATTACTTTTACCAAGGTTTAATAAAGAAAATCCCTCTTTTTTCTCTGGGTAAATCTAACTGAATATATACAAAATATATTCCACTTTATGATGTGCAATGTATAAATCAGAATCTCAACATAACAATTGAATGGAGTTATGTAAAAATGACTAATTACTAATGAAAAAAAAGTAAAACATACAATGAATAACCATAAACCTATTGCAACAGAAATTAAATATTATTTTTTTATTTTACATTTTGTATTGTAAAATTGATTATTTTTTTAATTTTAAACAATTTCCAACTAAATATTTTTTGTAGAAGTTTCTTGGTGTAATCATCTTGAATTCACTGATTAAACTAATTTAAAACTATTTAACTAAGTTCATACGTAATTGCTTACTTGCTGACACGTTTCAAAACAGTCGTTCCTTTTACGAAGCTTAGTTAAGTAGTTTAAAACTAATGTTTTGTAGTTTGGGATTCAAAATAAAATTATTCATAGTTCACAAAATTGATTTTTCTCATGCTAGATGTGGAATACAACCAGAGTATTAGAGATTGTAAAGTATGTTGTATATACAAGTTTTGCAAATCTGTCACTCATGTATATAAAAGATAATGTCCCACTAAATGTATTAAAACATTCCGTATAGGATTGTCTATAAACTCATGTAATTTTATTTCACAAAAAATAGTTATATATTCAGTTATAAAAAAAAAATATAGAAACAAATAGGATTACAGTGTTTTATTAAAAGTACTGAACAAAAATGTTTAATGCGTAGTTTAAATAGGCCTTTTTCATTTATTTAACTGTGCTTTATAATCACACAAAGCTTTACAATTTTCATAAAAAATACAGCAAATTAGAAAAAAACTTTAAAAAGTGAAACTGTTTACAATTATTACACACGTTATCCAAACTCGTCGAAAATGTAGGCTAAGTATTAACAATTATGTAATTACGAAATACGGTTCCATCGATTTTATTAGAGTGCTAAAACGTACCCCTGCGCCTATAGTGGTTTTCTACTTAAAACAAAGATGTTTTATTAATTGTTTACCTTTCCATTCCTTTATTCTTACAAATAAAAAATATATAATTTTTTTTTGGTTTAAAAAGCTATACTTTAAGAATTTGGCTAATTTGTTTGTAATTTATTTTTGTATATACTATTATGTTTTGCTACTTTACTAGATCTCTGATTTCATTCCCATAACTTATAATTTAATACTTTGTTGATATTGTACAATTTTTTATAATTTTGTTTCAACTCTTCTAGTAAAATAATGTTTAAGGCAATTGTAAAAAGTAAATCGTATTGTAAATGAAATAAGTAAAGAATTAGCCTAAGTTATAAAGCTATCAAATTTATTATTTTGGTAAAAAATCATAAAAATGAATATATAGTCAGTACATATATAGTCAGTTTATATGAATATATAGTCAGTACATATATAGTTAGTTTATATGATTATATAGTCAGCACACCGCCGGACGACTAAAAGCGAGATTATTAATATATTAGAAACAGAGTTTAGACAATTCTAATAAGCAATCCTCCTCGGCCGTGGACGATATACGTGTACAGAATATTGTATAAATAAATATAATAGAAATATTTTTGAATTATTTACCTGTTGCGGGTGGACTTTATATCTATATGTTACCTGACTGGTTCCCTCACGAAGATGGCATGCCGCGGAATGTAATCCCTCGGTCAACTGGTAGAAGTTAAGGGCCCGAAATTTTCTACTCTCACTATCAGACGTCTACTTTTCCTAACTTTATTAGATTCATTTAGAAAAGAACCGGGAAATACAAGTTTGGCACAAAACAGCTGTTTATTACAGGTCCGCTGAAGATGGCGGGTCTCCCGTGGCGACCATGAGAACTAGTTACTAGCTTTATTCACGTTTACTGAGATCGAGGAATTACCATAATATAAAAAACGTTACAATATGTATATATATATATATATATATATATATATATATACATATATATACATATATATATATATATATATATATATATATATATATATATTACTTTTTCTTGTTTAATAATTTAAAACAACATAGGTTATTCAAATACAAGAATATTTATTAATTTATATTCAAAGCTTTTCGTTGTTAATCAGTACCAACATCATCAGGAATGAAAATTTCATTCCTGAATTTTCATTCCTGATGATGTTGGTACTGTTTACCAACGAAAAGCTTTGAATATAATTTAATAAATAATCTTGTTTATTGAATAACCTATGTTGTTTTAATATATATATATATATATATATATATATATATATATATATATATATTCATTCATTTATACCGGTATATATATTTCGGTTACCTCTCTTACATCCAGCCTTTACCAGAAGCCCTGTTCCCATGTTCCTACCCGCAGCCATGGTTTGTGAAAGATCCTGAATAAACCTCGGGGATCAACAAACCCCCTCCTACTCTAACTGACTCACTGGCTTTCTTTATTCGCTCTTCAACTGTAGTTGGATAGGAAACTGCGTTTATATACTACAAAATCAACGGATGTACTCCGGATATTAACTATTCATCACACAGTCACACATACACACACACACACACACACACACACACACACACACACACACACACACATACACACACACACACACACACACACACACACACACACACACACACACACACACACACACACACACACACATACACACACACACACACACACACACACACACACACGCATACACACACACATACACACACACACATACACACACACACACACACACACACACACACACACACACACACACACACACACACACACAAACACAAACACAAACAAACACTATACATAGGCCTACATTCAATTTTATTTTACTGAATTATAATTTAATTAGAATTTAATTAAGAATAATTTATTATAAAATCTCAAAATGGAATAGATAAACTCACAATAGTTGACAACTTAACTAAATATTTTAGGATTATTAAAGAACTATTGTACATAGAAGAATATAGTATTAGATATAATATGAAATTATTGTTTGTGTGGTAGAAAAGACTGTAAGTTATTGAAATACTTTAAAAACAGCAATAGATGAAAGTTTAGATCCGCTGAAACCTGTCAGAACATAAGCATAAAATTATTCTAGAAAGTAGTAAATTATTGTGTTGAAGTAATATGAGTAATTTATTTGATAAAACCTGTATTTTTAGCACTTTTCAAAATATTATTAAATATATATATATAGGTCCTTAAGAGATATATATTTCAATGCCATAATATAATTTCTTTCAAGATTCAATATATATAAAATTTTCAGTAAAGTTGAAAATAGTAAATTGAACAAGATAAACCCAAATTTGCGAGAAAAATATATTTGCATAGTGAATATAGAACACGTTTCCAATGAAAATAATAATGTAATGTTTATTCGTTTGTTGAAACTGTGGACTTTCTAAAACACCAAGTTGTTGGTGAATGTTGTTTCTAAAACTGAGAAAGTAATTAGTTAATGAGTAGGTAACAAAGACTTTATTCACGTGCAAAGTATTCTTAATATTAATTAAACTAATTAATTTATACAGATATGTAGATATCGTACACGTACAAACGAGTCAATTAAATGTTTCTCACAATTCTCGGACAAACGTTAATTAGTATAAGTAAAGAAAGACTACAAAAACGAGGTCAAAACATGTATTTTGATTAAAGTAGTGTATGAATGGTATTACTTTAAAAGTAAACCCCTAAAATAAGCGTCAGTTGTTATAGAACTAAATTAATGAAATGTTTTTGATTCACTGTTCCAAGTAATTACTTTTAAGTACAGTAACCCCTGAATTAACTAATAATTTAATAATTATTTGTTACTGAATTATCAAATAATTATATTCGAATTCGATACCATATATAGTTTTTTAAAAATAATACAATAACTCCTTAACCAAGTGTTTCCAAGTATTTGTGACCCAATTTTTAATAGATTTTTCATCGCGCCTTTTGCGTAGTAATTTTTACTGAAATCATGCTAAGATTGTATTGGCTTCTATTTTGTTTTATTAACTAATATTTTGAGTATAAAGCTATTTTAATATATTGATAACATAGCTTTAAAAAAAACACTGGAAAATGCATTTCAATAATCGTTAGCATACAAAATATTCTCATGTTTTTCGAATTATCCCCTAAAATTTATTCAAAACACCTGAGCCTTACAATACATTTGAATATGAATTCCGTATATCAATATGTAAACAAAATAAATGGATGCATGAAGTTGTTATGTTAATTTGCAATATTAAAATAGTTCGAAAAACCCTGCTCTGAATGTCAGAATCGAAGGAGTTCTTTATATTTATTATTATTCCTTTTTCCTAATATTTTTACTTAACTAAATAAGTAATTATTAGTTTTTCAGGTTTTATATATTCATGTTTATAGGTGTTTAAGTTCAGTGTAAACCTGCATTTTATGTTTTATTAAGTCAGGATGTATTTTATTGTTTTCTTTCATAAAATTCAATAAATCTTTTAATTATATTTTCTAGCATTTTTGCCGATATACTCGCACCATTCATTTGGATTTATGAGTCTATCCTTAAGGAGGTGCTCACGTCAGGCTGAGGATTACTGCACTAACGAAATGGTTTTTATCCTATCTACATTTCGTAGAAGTTGTAGCGACCCTCAGTGGCAACACAGCTGATATTTCTTGCTCATGTTTTCTTTATTTGTTAAATAAGTGGAAACTCACCTTGTAATTAGCTTTTATATATTACTTTTATTTTTTTATTGTTTAATACTGAAATTACGCTAAACTTTCAATGTAAAATAAAAACAGGTTTTATCAATTATTGCTAAATTTATTCAATCACGGATTTAATTTAAGAAAAATAAAAGGAGGGAGTTGGAAAAACAGGGAAAATATCTAATTATACCTAACAAAGTAAACTGAAAAGCAATAAAAGAAATAAATAAAACACATTTACCACAGAACCAACAGAATGTTTTGACTTTATGCTGATGGCCTCCATAAAACCAGACCTGTGCTTAAGCATGCATATCAACGTGCTCACCTTTTGTCAACACCTTGCTGTTAACATGTCTGTCTCTAATTGTTGCATTAGTCTAGTGGAAGAGTGATGCGAGGTTGGAACGATGAACCATTGATCACTGTACTGGTCAACATGAACGCATCTGTAACAGTGAAACAATATGACAATAGGAATCCGTGTAACTGTTACCAAACGCGTAAGACAAAAGGTCACTGATTTTGTAAAAATCTATCACCAATGTCGTGTACGCTATGCATTTTGATAAGCATTACAGGTCGTTACAGGTCATTGTAAAGTAATGACACACATTCTCACTTACCTCCCACACATCATTTATAATTTTTTTTTGTATCTATGAATTTACTTTAAATAATATATATATTAAACTCATTAAGTTAATTATTTAGTGTACAAGTGTAGCAAATACACATACAATTGTTAAACATATAAAAACATTTAAAATTAAAATATAATAATGAATTTGTTAATAAAAAATATTTTATTTTTGCACAAGCACTTTAAGAAATTGTCATATTTTTTGTTGCACTCTTTTTAAACGGAAATACAATTTTACCCCAAGAGTTGGTCTTTATGCTTTGTCAAATAGGATCTCTATCTAAGTAACTATTCTCGTACAAAATATCTTTATATCCAGGTCCAATCCACCTCCACAATGTATGTGATATGCGAATGTATGACGTTCATGGCATTAATTATCTGATTACATTTTCATAAATAGTGAAGAGAATTTTCAAAGAACTAAAAATTAACCATAACAATGTAATTATCAAAGTATATTAATTGCGCTATATGATGCAGAGAAATATGAAAAAATAACTAATATTAAATACCAAAATATTCACACAAAGGCAAAATAATATGTTTTTATTTACATAATTATATATTTCTTCCTAAAATAGTTCTTTTGCTATTATAAGTTTTCATATATGTTTGTGATATCTTATTTTTTAAACCATTTAATGTATATATTCACATTTCAGCTAGACATTTTCTATTGTTTTCCATTATACTTTTATTTAATATCCGTCATTCAACCATTCGCGAAATAGAAAACAAAAGTCCGAATACTCTCTTTGTACTGGTAGCATAACCTCTTTCATGAAGGCGGTGGTTTCGCAGTTACTTTCAATTCTCAACGCTCTGTTTGCAATACTAGAGAAATATTTGGCACTAAGGTTCTATTCCTTCCCAATATTGGTACACCTGAGCACATCTGAATGGAAGAAGGAACCACCTCAGAGACATTCTGACACACCAGAGAGACTTCTGTTTAGGGAGAGTTTAACTTCAATAAATACTAACTTTGGCAATCTTATGTCTGTACTAAAGTTTCAACATCTTATTGAAAAATGTAAAAAGCGAAAATTGTAACTGATGTATTATTTATAGAAGGTGGTGTATAATGAAATTTCCCCTCTTTTTCAGGAACAAAAGGTTTTCTAATTTTCACAAATATCATGTTATTTAAACCACGCTATATATCATAAATTTGTTTATATAATTTCAAAGCTTTGCCGATAGATAGGTCCCCTTTGGGGATATACATTTAAAATTATAACAATTGTTATAGTTATCCATTTTTATCAAATAATTTTTAATACATAATGCATATATACGTTCTAAATATAGGTTGTAACCTTTTACAATTTCCATATTGCTTTAAAATTATTACCGGAAGTATTTCGTTGCGAAACTAATAACCCTGTCTGTAGAATATGGTTTTATAAAACGTTTTAATTAAAAACATCAAAGATTTTTTAGGTTAATTAAGTTCGCGTTTGTAAAGTTACGCCGTAATTGAGGTTAAATTAAGATTGTTAAAAGTTGTTTTCCAACTTGAATGGGTAAATTTAATAAATTGTTTCTTGTTGTTATAATTGAAAAGATATTTTAAGATTTTGTATCAACATGTAACGAATGTAAATGAGTAATTTGCGAGTACAAATAGTGGTGAATAAATTACACTTAGTATTTGTGAATTTTAAAACCGTATAGTGAAAAGTTTTAAAGAAGAAATACGGATGTAAAAAATTACTCACAAAGCTACGTATACATAGGATTTTCAACTGCCTACAATGGACAGTTTGAACGTGAAATAGTTTTAAATTCAATTCTCAACGCCTCAAAATACTATAGTATCCTCTTCAGGCGTCCATTATGACATAGTTATAACAATACAATTTCAACAACTCAAGAACGTAAAACACTAGCACAAATCTAAGTAACTTAAATTATTACAACCACAGAAAAAAAATATTCCTAACATATCAAGTAATACACATTAAAATGTAAATAACATTAACGTTAGTTAACTGGCCAAAAGTAAACTTCTTGGTTGTGTAGTTATATATATTCCATATTGGGCTCTTAATGAGAATACTATAGTTTATCTAAACGTGAAGAATTATATTGAAAACTATTTGATAGTTGATAGTCTGAAAACAAATAGTCTATAATTGGTTGCTGAAAATAGACTATTTAAATTAAAAGTATGTTACATAATTAAGTATATAAAGCAGGTTAAATATTCATGATTACTTCTCTTCAAGTGGAAAAAGTAAAATATGAATAAATTAAATTATTTGTAGTTAAATTATTAATGATTTAATTTATTAATTACATTTAGTTTGATACATAATTAAACTATTAATTATATCTAGTGTTTTATAATTATAAGAAATTTCATTGTAGTTATGTATATTTGTGAACTATTGTTACTATTGTTGGTAATTGTAATTGTGTACTTGTACATTGTAGGCCTAAAGACGATAACCTACCGTTTTTGAAACGTTGCCTGAATAAATAAATAGTTGTACCTGAGTTGCAAGTCAACCGCTTTATTTAAAAATAACGTTTGCGAGTGTAAACATGATTATTGATAAAATTCTTTTTTTATATAATATAAAAAAGTTTAATTTATTCTAAATTCTTATTTCTTATAAAAAATAAACTAAATGAAAGCATGATTACCTCTGTTTGTATATTTATTTATCTATTAGAAGAGAACCACTATGGGGGTAGTATTTTTAGCGTGTACATGTTATGCGTCTGGTCTACGTGTAATCTTGAAATATGCTTGAATTCTCGTAACACGTCCGCGTATGTAATGGAGAGGTAGAGGCAAGCGATCACGTACCTCGTATGCTATGCATTTATAACACCCGATCTACCGCCATTGTGTACTTTGGATATTTTAAATAGGACGAGCCGTTGCTGAAATACAGCGCAGAGGAAATATCGTACTGAAGGGTGGAAAAAATTTAAATTCAAATGAATCGTTCACTAAAATAAAATTAAACACGGTAATAACGTCTCTCTCATTATATTTCAAATATTAAATTGTTTCCTGGACTTAACAAATAAACAAACTCACTGATTACTTATTAAATGGAAATTAGTGTTTTACATTTCAACACTAGAAATTTATAAATGGCCAGTTAGTTTCAATCGTAAGACAAACAGAAAGAAGTTCCTACAATTTAACATTTGTTAGTCCTTAATCTAATATCCTAACTAATGTATAATTAAATGATTTATCTGGAGCTGTGAGGTTAATTTGTCATGACCTGTACCCTAATGTAGTTATTATGCTCGGTTTCTCAATTTTCTTGTTGAATTTTTTTCTTACAAATTTGAATTTTTAATAATTATTACTTTGTACCTAAAACAAATTGAAGTAGCTTTAGTCGATCCCCAGCGTTCCCTTGCGTTGACGTCGTGGACCACTTTGTATCCAAGGATGACGGAAGTTCTTCAGCTCCAAAGGTTGGGCTCCTGTATCTTCGATCCCCAGCGTTCCCTTGCGTTGACGTCGAGATCACTTTGTATCCAAGGATGACGAGAGATCTTCAGCTCCAAAGGTTGGGCTCCTCTATTTTCTATCCCCAGCTTTCCCTTGCGTAGACGTCGTGAACCACTTTGTATCCAAGGATGACGAAAGGTCTTCAGCTCCAAAGGTTGGGCTCCTCTATCTTCGATCCCCAGCGTTCCCTTACGTTGACGTCGTGGACCACTTTGTATCCAAGGATGACGAAAGGTCTTCAGCTCCAAAGGTTGGGCTCCTCTATCTTCGATCCCCAGCGTTCCCTTGCGTTGACGTCGTGGACCACTTTGTATCCAAGGATGACGAAAGGTCTTCAGCTTTAAAGGTTGGGCTCCTCTATCTTCGATCCTCAGCGTTCCCTAGCGTTGACGTCGTGGACCACTTTGTATCCAAGGATGACGAAAGATCTTCAGCTCCAAAGGTTGGGCTCCTCTACCTTCGACTTCCAGAGTTAGACCTTCAGCTCCCAAAACTCAACTGGTCTGTCTTTCTCGACTCATTGATCTAATCTCCCTTCCGCAGTTCCCTGTTCTACTACCTTATCTACCAATATTCTTCTATTTCTTACATTTGCTAGTCTAGGCCTTTCTTAAACTCATTTTCTTGGCCTTCAAACATCTTTGTCTTTCTTTGGTAATTACGGTTTCTACCGAAAATTTAGCTTTAGTAACTAGGAGCGTATGAGCTTAGCTCTCATTAATCTACCTGTCTGCCAGTACATTGTTAGAGTTTCAGTTTAGATGATTCTAAGAGTTCGAATGCTTTTTATCTTTTAAAAGTTACGACACAGTTACCTTTGCCTTCCAATTTACAATTGATCTATTACTAATGCTATATTGCATGACAAAGTAGTTTTACAATGGTTGCTCCTTACATACCACTTTTAGACTACGCACACACAACACACACACACACACACACACACACACACACACACACACACACACACACACACACACACACACACACACACATATACACACACGCGCGCGCGCACCCACAGAACCCACACACACACGCGCGCGCAAGCACAAACATACACACACACACACACACAAAGTATTTTGTAAAGTTGGAGTAATTTTTCAATTGTTTTTTAAGCCTAATTTCGATAACGATTTACGTATTTGCAATCAAAATTGACCTTTAATTGCCTATAAGCTCCGTGTTTAATCTGAGTCTGATTTGGACTCACACACACACACACACACACACACACACACACACACACACACACACACACACACACATATATATATATATATATATATATATATATATATATATATATATATTCGGCCACATATAAAGCTATTGTTTGTACACATATTGAGTTTTCGATGGTGAATACTTGTAGAAAATACGTTAAAATTTCCAAGAGATAAATAATATTACTACACAAGTTATATAAACTTATGTAAACTATTAAAGAGTTGGTGCGTTTGAGATTTATATTTATAAAAGTTCTAGCTCTTTTTTTAACTGTAAACAAACTTGTTTTAACTTTTAAATAAATTTTTAAGCATAATAAATCTATTGTTTTGTAAAACAAATTAACAATTTTTTTGTAACAGCTTTCTCAAACTTTAGAATAAATCCATGAACATCAAATCCTTTGTCAATAATGTGGATTTAACATGAATACATTTATTTATCATGAAGGTAAGCACGGACAGATTTTGTCGAGAAAACAGTAAATCCTACAACAGCGACAGACGATTAGGAAATTTCATTCCTATTCTTCGACTTTATTGGAATGGGCCGTAAGACATGCACAAAAAATTTATAGCACTCCCTAAAACAAAATATGTGTTTGTTATTTAACACCAAATATAGTTTAAGTTTTTCAAAGACCATAAATAATTGTAGAGCATTAAGAAAATATCCAGACAAAATGTCTGTTAATTTATCATTGTAGACATTTATCCTGTGTTTTTCTATTCGTAGTAGAAACACAGAGTGAGAGTCCTAGATACTGAAGGAAAAATAAGACTTGGTACTTTTATGTTTCTTAATAGATTCCTAATGCAAATATTTGAGTGTGCATCTGGGCGGTAATATATCACACCATTTTGTTAGGGACTATATAAGTAGCATTCAAATGACCAACATTCCACTGGGCTAAACGTATACAACATTCAACTAGATATATTACACAACGTTCAACTAATCAAAAGTGCAATTCTTGAACTAATCAAAAGTGCATGGACCTATGTGTGCTGCTTAGGTTAGGTTTGGTTATTTAATATATATAGTAACAATGTAAAACGTTTTTAAAAATTCTTTAGATGTAAAATGTAAGGGATAGAGACAAAATACAGGCTCTATGTATATCAAAACACTGAGGCTATTCAAATACAAGAATTATTTATACATTTCTATTCAAAGCTTTTCGTAGATTAACAGTACCAAGATTATTGTTATTTATTTATGACGAAGTTGTTACTGCTTATCTTAACGAAAACCTTTAAATAAAAATTAATAATTAATTCTTGCATTTAATTAACCTCAGTTGTATTTCATTACTATACAAGAAAACATATTATATATATATATATAAAATAAGAAAAATGCAAATTACAAGAATAATCTCTGGAATACAACCCTCCCACACACACGACACACGCACACACACACGCACACACACACACACACACACACACGCACACACACACACACACACGCACACACACACACACACACACACACACACACACACACACACACACACACACACACAGACTTCTCTCTCTATCTATCTATTTTCTTTCTTCACCTCAACTCTCTCTCTTTCACTATCTCAACACTTCCTCTTTCTTTACCTCAAGTCTCTCTCTTTCTCTCTCTCTCTGTAAGAGTATTGCATTGGATATAAATATTTAATAATGACTATTACTACAGACGTAGGTGTAGATGTAGCAATAGATAAAAGGAATAACCAAGGAAGAAAGGAAATCCCGCAATGTTCAACAGCACACTGTGGTGCCAGATAATTTCCAACAATAAGCAAACACAGAATAGATAATACCATCGAACAAAGCGTAATAACTTACAGCGGAGAAATTAGAAGAACTAACGAAAGAGAAACTGAAACCACAGAAATGGATTATCATCATCTGTCGGCAGAGAAATATAGACATGAAAAGACACTAATAAAACAATATGAAAAATTATGCGTACACATCATACGCTAGTGGACGATATGGGAACACAACAGTTCATATAGTATGGACAAGATCAAAGTTTGCTGCAGGAACGTCCAACACATACTTGAGCACTTTACTTCTTCTCCTCACAAATCACACCACCTCATTACCCTAGCTTGAATAGTTTAGTCCTCTTCAGTATTTTCACAGTCGGACGATTATCAAGCAGTTAGAGAACCTGTATTTGGGTGAATATGAAGTCTATTTTTTATGGGCCATTTTATATCCCTTGAAATGTTGAAATATTCCAATCTTATTAAAAAATAAATTATTGATTTTTAATATGCCAAGTGGTATTATCTACATATTTAAAATATTTGAAATTAAAAATAAAAGATATTAAATGTATAAACACAAGAAATATCGAACTATTCTTTGAGCTTAGCTTATGAACATACACAAAACTCACAAAATAATCATTTATTAACTCATAAGCGTTTCAATGACGTGTTTAAATGACAGTTTGTGGTAGTAACACTCACTGATGATGATGATATTGTCATTGAAACGCGTATAAGTTAATAAATGATTAATTTGTGAGTTTTGTGTATGTTTTTATTTGTTTTAACAAGAAATAACTTACAATTATAAAACTTTAATCTCAAACGCGTTTCAATGACATTATGTAATCATCATCAGTGATTTTATTACAAACTTTATTTAAAGAAATGGAACATAAACTATAATATTTTAACAATCACTAGAACCGGGTCTGCTCATTGGCACACTTACAACCACAGCTACTAATATATTTACAATGAACAAAATTACAATACTTAATTTTGACAAGTATTTATACAACTTTTGTTAAAATAGAACCTTTGATAAAGTTCTAAATTTTGTTAAATATTATAGGTTATGTACCATTCGTTTAAATAAAGTTATATGTCATTGAAACGCGTTTGGGATTAAAGTTTTATAATTGTGAGTTGTATATTTTTCTTGTGTTTATAACTTTCACTCACAAACTAATATAATACATGCTTTTAATGTATTTATATTAAATGTAGTCACAACAAAGAACATCTATCCCCTGCAAATGTTTTTGTTTAACTTGTCGAAAATATTGGTTTATCCATAATAGCTTTGTTTTATTTATTATGTTTAAGGATAATGTTGTTTATATCTTTACCTTTATAGCAGACAAATCGGCTTCATGTACGTCTTTACAATACGGTGTCCTTACATAATCCATACATCTGCAACAAAAATAAACATAACTCTCAAGTGTTTGTCACACAAATTTTACTATCAGATTAAAACATTTAGGCATCTGTTAATCGCCTATTTGTGACTGTGTAAAGAAATCCGTAACAATGCTTATAACGTTCAACACAACTGCGTCTGGATTCCAACAATCACAAAAAGATCTTCGACATCAATGCCGTAAAATGTAACCCCAGAGCTTCGGAAATTCCCAGTGTCACAATCAGTAACTTATGATGACCATAACTTTGCCACCTTCACAGTAATGTCACAAGTTACCCCCGAGAAAAGAGTGGAATGGAAGTAAATTCCTCTGGGGAGAGCCAAGAGGAAATCAAATAAAACTTAGAATCGAATCTCAACGCTGAGTCTCATTCTTTTTTGTAAATCTTCGCATCAGGTTTGTTTCCAAGCTAATGTTATTATCTTGGTTAATTTTTCGTTGTTGTTTTGTTTGAAAAATAACAATTGTTAAGTTGTTACCCACATTACTTGCACTAACATAAAACGGTTGTTTATAAATAGTCCAAATATTTCACACACATATAGGCTCACATATTTTACATGCAATATTGTGTATACAACTGCGTTAGAGAGAGAGTATAGGAAAACGAAACCCTTAGAGGCTATTTGGTGGGTACAAAGTTGATATTGCACCGAGTTGGTTTATGTTCACTTAGGTTCGCTCCTAAAAACTAATCAACCTTGGCCGAAATCCTCCACCCACATAATTCCAGCCTGTTTTTGGAAGTAAACAACCTTCCCAAACCTAAATTCCAAGTCGTCCGTGAACTTCAATATGTCATTGCACTTCAAACAGTTCGTCTTCGTCGGAAGCACGTTGTGCGAACATAAAGCCTCAATAACCACTTTTCGTCGAACAAACAAGCTTCGAAAAATAATCTGCGGCAAGATCCGTCACAGTTTATCGTCACATACAAACACACACACACACACACACACACACACACAAACACACACACACACACACATACACACACACACACACACACACACACACACACACACACACACACACACACACACACACACACACACACACACACACACACACACACACACACACACACACATACACACACATACACACACGCACATACACACACACACACACTCACACACATACACACCCACACACACACACACACACACGCACACACACACACATACACACACACATACACACACACACACACACACACACACACACACACACACACACACACATACACACACACACACACACACACACGAATACACACACACACACGCACGCACACACACACACACACACACACACACACACACACACTAAATTCGAGCTCTTACAGTTGAAAAGTCAGACGGCATCTATCGGCCAATTGGAAAATATCTTTCAGGTCTAGTGACTACTATAACTAAGATGGATGATTTTAGTTTACCGCTAAAAATAACACAGATTCGCACCTTTTTGAGTTGAAAAGTCACGTGATATATGTCAGTCAATCGGAAAGCATCTTGTGTGTCACGCGACTTCTTGAGTGTTTCGGTAAGATTCACGCCTTTTTGATGAGAATAAAAAAATTTGCTCGAACAAAGCGTTAGTAAGCACCTTTGCTTCAGGTTAGTTTATTTACGTTTGTCGTTAAAAATAACTTCAGATTCGTGTTCAGCATGGTGAAATTAACCAGGAATGAAAACATTTCGCCGATTAAAGTGGTAGTCGCTGATCTTATGATCTTAATAATTAACCAGGATTTTTCAACGTGATAGCAACTTCTAATGGGCTAGTCTAAAAATGTGTTAGTCCAAACTAATTTAGTCTTCCATTACAGAAAACAGAGATACAAACTAAACATAGTATGTAGATGCACTATAGGCACACTTATAATATGCTTTTAAAGGTGAAGTTACGTAAAAGACCTTTCTGCGTAAAACAATGTAATAAACATGTGTACTTGCGTGTCAGTAAAAGGTCCAAACAATGCTAGTCAAACCTAGTAACCAAAGTAACAGTCGCGCTACAGACATTGTTTGCTACTTCGCTTGATTGCGTAGCTCGAAATAATTGGTCTGTTTTATTCATGTCCTCATTTACTCACTAAACACAATAATTCCTAAAAGAAAATTATATTTTTAAATAGAAAAGATGACAATTCTTTTATTCCGCCTTTGTTTAACTGAACAGAGTTTATAGACCTTAGTAAAAAATTGTTAAACTAAATATTGTATAACTACTGTAGTTAATAAGAAAATTGAAAATATTTTCTTGAACAGAAAGTTTTCCAAACATAAAAATTGCAAACTTAATTCAATTTGTTGTTGTCTACAATATTAATGTTTTCTTTGTAAATAACACAAACATTTTTTATCATACATTATGCCTAAAGAAATTACATATAGAGGAGTATTACTTTTAATTCCTACAAGCGATATTTTCATTCAGGGTAGTAGAGCAGAAACACCAATAAACCGATTACTGCCAACTAAACTGTGAGCGGAATGTAGTACGGAAGCGAGATTGCTCTTAGTTTCACGTATCTATACTACCCACTGCTTGTTAAATGAGGTATATTATATCACAATATTTGTGTATGTAAAATTAAACAACGAATCAGAAAGTATTTTATGAAAAATATTCTCGTTACGTATGCAAAACAAACCCTTCTGAGGTAGCTTTGTGTATTTACTTTGCTGTACTTGTCTATGTTTACAAGACGTCTTTGTACCAAGTAGGCCAAACTTGTCGTATCGCTAAATTAATAACTACCAGTACATAGCGTGACCCAGCCTGGTACCAGACTCTGAATAACATTCTGTGCCTGTACAGAACAAAATTCGTTTCTACAATGCAGCTAAATAAATTTCCTTGTGACATTGATGCCGTTGTTTGATTGTAAATCAACATTTCCTGTCGAGTTTAATAAGCTGAATGATTCACTGAGGTCGCTGCTTTAGAAAGGTAAGATTCTTTCAAAATTTAAAGCTAAATATAATTTTACGAAAACTTAAACGATTGGAGAGTGTAAATTATTTTTCTTACACACTAATAAGGGTAAGCTTGAAGATGGTTTGACAAGCCCTAGGCCTAAAAAGTACTTCAAAGAAACCTATACGTAATTATCATAGAATTCATCACTTGATATAAAAAACATAAAACTAGTATTTATCATTGAAATATATTCTTTTAAATAGTCACTATAAGTTTGTTCAAATTGTAGCCTACATCAGTTTGTAATGTTTTCAGTAATACTAGTAAAGTTCTGTAATAATGCGTTTTATTTGAGTAGAACAATGTTGTACATTTCCACTCATTAACAATAAATTTCCAATACTAGAGGCGTTTAGAGATACCTCCATCCCTCATAAGTAGTTATAAGGGCTCCATTCTATCCAAATGGGAACCATTTATGTTGGACTACTTGTTTTCCCTTTACCACTCCCTATCTTACAACCCCCAAAAGTAAGAAAATTTGCTCTTAAATGTTGTGGTGCTGCGCATATGATACTATAATACCCACTCCGATTCCCTCTGCCAGGAGATTTAAGCCTTTACCTCAATGTAAACAATGCTTAAAATGTGTGGAAATGAGATAATTATACACTACAATTAGATAAACGTATGAATTTATTAATAGATATATTGTAAACAAATATAAAATAAATTGTTAAAAATAATTATACATTTGCACGCTCTCCAGCACCCCCAATTAGCAATATAAAACAAGTAATTAGGCTATAAAAAAGTGTTCAACTTGGGAATTAATCTTTGCTAGCAAAATAACACAGTAAGCAATAAAATCTCGATTAAGTTACTTAAAATAAAACAACGTAATAAAATTAGATTTGGTTTAAGTTGACGAATCTTTACAAAAAGAGCGAAAAACACCTCCAGAGCTAAATCCTAATTCTGTTAAGTTTTATTTGATTTTCCGCTTTCCCCAAAGGAAATTACAATTGTCTACCCCGCTATTTCCTCGGGGGAAACTTGTGACATTACTGTAAGGGTGACAAAGTTATGGTTATCATAAGTTATTGAGGGAGGCAATGGGAAATTCTGAAGCTGTGGGATTAAGTTTTGAAACATTGTTAACTTTAGACAAAATACCGAAGCTGTCGTTTTAGTAGTGCATTTAATAATCAATGATTAGTCATTCAAAAATAATAACCCCGCATATAAATTAATTATTTTGTAAAATGACAAGCTTCTATAGAAATAAATATTGGTAGAATATTTTGTATGTAAAATAAACGTCGTTTTGACTCAACCCATACACCTACCTACATACGTAGATGTGGACACAACCCATACACCTACCTACATACGTAGATGTGGACACAACCCATACACCTACCTACATACGTAGATGTGGACACAACCCATACAACTACCTACGTACATAGATGCGGACACAACCCATACACCTACCTACATACATAGATGCGGACACAACCCATACACCTACCTACATACGTAGATGTGGACAAACCCATACACCTACCTACATACGTAGATGCGGACACAACCCATACACCTACCTACATACGTAGATGTGGACACAACCCATACACCTACCTACATACATAGATGAGGACACAACCCATACACCTACCTACATACGTAGATGTGGACAAACCCATACACCTACCTACATACATAGATGCGGACACAACCCATACACCTACCTACATACATAGATGCGGACACAACCCATACACCTACCTACATACATAGATGCGGACACAACCCATACATCTACCTACATACATAGATGCGGACACAACCCATACACCTACCTACATACATTGATGCGGACACAACCCATACACCTACCTACATACATAGATGCGGACACAACCCATACACCTACATACATACATAGATGCGGACACAACCCATACACCTACCTACATACATAGATGCGGACACAACCCATACACCTACCTACATACATAGATGAGGACACAACCCATACACCTACCTACATACATAGATGCGGACACAACCCATACACCTACCTACATACATAGATGCGGACACAACCCATACACCTACCTACATACATAGATGCGGACACAACCCATACACCTACCTACATACATAGATGCGGACACAACCCATACACCTACCTACGTACATAGATGCGGACACAACCCATACACCTACCTACATACATAGATGCGGACTCAACCCATACACCTACCTACATACATAGATGCGGACACAACCCATACACCTACCTACATACATAGATGCGGACACAACCCATACACCTACCTACATACATAGATGCGGACACAACCCATACACCTACCTACATACATAGATGCGGACACAACCCATACACCTACCTACATACATAGATGCGGACACAACCCATACACCTACCTACATACATAGATGCGGACACAACCCATACACCTACCTATATACATAGATGCGGACACAACCCATACACCTACCTACATACATAGATGCGGACACAACCCATACACCTACCTACATACACAGATGCGGACACAACCCATACACCTACCTACATACATAGATGCGGACACAACCCATACACCTACCTACATACATAGATGCGGAAACAACCCATACACCTACCTACATACATAGATGCGGACACAACCCATACACCTACCTACATACATAGATGCGGACACAACCCATACACCTTCCTACATACATAGATGCGGACACAACCCATACACCTACCTACATATATAGATGCGGACACAACCCACACACCTATCTACATACATAGATGCGGACACAACCCATACACCTACCTACATAGATAGATGCGGACACAAACTTTACACCTACCTACATAGATAGATGCGGACACAACCCATACACCTACCTACATAGATAGATGCGGACACAACCCATACACCTACCTACATAGATAGATGCGGACACAACCCATACACCTACCTACATACATAGATGCGGACACAACCCATACACCTACATACATACATAGATGCGGACACAACCCATACACCTACCTACATAGATAGATGCGGACACAACCCATACACCTACCTACATACATAGATGCGGACACAACCCATACACCTACCTACATACATAGATGCGGACACAACCCATACACCTACCTACATACATAGATGCGGACACAACCCATACACCTACCTACATACATAGATGCGGACACAACCCATACACCTACCTACATACATAGATGCGGACACAACCCATACACCTACCTACATACATAGATGCGGACACAACCCATACACCTACCTACATACATAGATGCGGACAAAGCCCATACACCTACCTACATACATAGATGCGGACTCAACCCATACACCTACCTACATACATAGATGCGGACACAACCCATACACCTACCTACATACATAGATGCGGACACAACCCATACACCTACCTTCATACATAGATGCGGACACAACCCATACACCTACCTACATACATAGATGCGGACACAACCCATACACCTACCTACATACATAGATGCGGACACAACCCATACACCTACCTACATACATAGATGCGGACAAAACCCATACACCAACCTACATACATAGATGCGGACTCAACCCATACACCTACCTACATACATAGATGCGGACACAACCCATACACCTACCTACATACATAGATGCGGACACAACCCATACACCTACCTACATACATAGATGCGGACACAACCCATACACCTACCTACATACATAGATGCGGACACAACCCATACACCTACCTACATACATAGATGCGGACACAACCCATACACCTACCTACATACATAGATGCGGACACAACCCATACATCTACCTACATACATAGATGCGGACACAACCCATACATTTACCTACATACATAGATGCGGACACAACCCATACACCTACCTACATACATAGATGCGGACACAACCCATACACCTACCTACATACATAGATGCGGACACAACCCATACACCTACCTACATAGATAGATGCGGACTCAACCCATACACCTAACTACATAGATAGATGCGGACACAACCCATACACCTACCTACATACATAGATGCGGACACAACCCATACACCTACCTACATACATAGATGCGGACACAACCCATACACCTAACTACATACATAGATGCGGACACAACCCATACACCTAACTACATACATAGATGCGGACACAACCCATACACCTACCTACATACATAGATGCGGACACAACCCATACACCTACCTACATACATAGATGCGGACACAACCCATACACCTACCTACATACATAGATGCGGACACAACCCATACACCTACCTACATACATAGATGCGGACACAACCCATACACCTACCTACATAGATAGATGCGGACTCAACCCATACACCTAACTACATAGATAGATGCGGACACAACCCATACACCTACCTACATACATAGATGCGGACACAAACCATACACCTACCTACATACATAGATGCGGACACAACCCATACACCTAACTACATACATAGATGCGGACACAACCCATACACCTAACTACATACATAGATGCGGACACAACCCATACACCTACCTACATACATAGATGCGGACACAACCCATACACCTACCTACATACATAGATGAGGACACAGCCCATACACCTACCTACATACATAGATGCGGACACAACCCATACACCTACCTACATACATAGATGCGGACACAACCCATACACCTACCTACATACATAGATGCGGACACAACCCATACACCTACCTACATACATAGATGCGGACACAACCCAAACACCTACCTACATACATAGATGCGGACACAACCCATACACCTATACATACATAGATGCGGACACAACCCAAACACCTACCTACATACATAGATGCGGACACAACCCATACACCTACCTACATACATAGATGCGGACACAACCCATACACCTACCTACATACATAGATGCGGACACAACCCATACACCTAACTACATACATAGATGCGGACACAACCCATACACCTACCTACATACATAGATGCGGACACAACCCATACACCTACCTACATACATAGATGCGGACACAACCCATACACCTACCTACATACATAGATGCGGACACAACCCATACACCTACCTACATACATAGATGCGAACACAACCCATACACCTACCTACATACATAGATGCGGACAGAACCCATACACCTACCTACATACATAGATGCGGACACAACCCATACACCTACCTACATACATAGATGCGGACACAACCCATACACCTACCTACATACATAGATGCGGACACAACCCATACACCTACCTACATACATAGATGCGGACACAACCCATACACCTACCTACATACATAGATGCGGACACAACCCATACACCTACCTACATACATCGATGCGGACACAACCCATACACCTACCTATATACATAGATGCGGACACAACCCATACACCTACCTACATACATAGATGCGGACACAACCCATACACCTACCTACATACATAGATGCGGACACAACCCATACACCTACCTACATACATAGATGCGGACACAACCCATACACCTACCTACATACATAGATGCGGAAACAACCCATACACCTACCTACATACATAGATGCGGACACAACCCATACACCTACCTACATACATAGATGCGGACACAACCCATACACCTTCCTACATACATAGATGCAGACACAACCCATAAACCTACCTACATATATAGATGCGGACACAACCCACACACCTATCTACATACATAGATGCGGACACAACCCATACACCTACCTACATAGATAGATGCGGACACAAACTTTACACCTACCTACATAGATAGATGCGGACACAACCCATACACCTACCTACATAGATAGATGCGGACACAACCCATACACCTACCTACATAGATAGATGCGGACACAACACATACACCTACCTACATACATAGATGCGGACACAACCCATACACCTACATACATACATAGATGCGGACACAACCCATACACCTACCTACATACATAGATGCGGACACAACCCATACACCTACCTACATACATAGATGCGGACACAACCCATACACCTACCTACATACATAGATGCGGACACAACCCATACACCTACCTACATACATAGAAGCGGACACAACCCATACACCTACCTACATACATAGATGCGGACACAACCCATACATTCAGGCGATGATAACCTCGATAGGTTTTTCGCCTGGAAAAAAAAAAAAAAAAAAAAAAAAAAAAAAAAAAAAAAAAAAACAACCCATACACCTACCTACATACATAGATGCGGACACAACCCATACACCTACCTACATACATAGATGCGGACACAACCCATACACCTACCTACATACATAGATGCGGACACAACCCATACACCTACCTACATACATAGATGCGGACACAACCCATACACCTACCTACATACATAGATGCGGACACAACCCATACACCTACCTACATACATAGATGCGGACACAACCCATACACCTACCTACATACATAGATGCGGACACAACCCATACACCTACCTACATACATAGATGCGGACACAACCCATACACCTACCTACATACATAGATGCGGACACAACCCATACACCTACCTACATACATAGATGCGGACACAACCCAAACACCTACCTACATACATAGATGCGGACACAACCCATACACCTATACATACATAGATGCGGTCACACCCCAAACACCTACCTACATAGATAGATGCGGACACAACCCATACACCTACCTACATAGATAGATGCGGACACAACCCATACACCTACCTACATAGATAGATGCGGACACAACCCATACACCTACCTACATACATAGATGCGGACACAACCCATACACCTACCTACATACATAGATGCGGAAACAACCCATACACCTACCTACATACATAGATGCGGACACAACCCATACACCTACCTACATACATAGATGCGGACACAACCCATACACCTTCCTACATACATAGATGCGGACACAACCCATACACCTACCTACATATATAGATGCGGACACAACCCATACACCTATCTACATACATAGATGCGGACACAACCCATACACCTACCTACATAGATAGATGCGGACACAACCTATACACCTACCTACATAGATAGATGCGGACACAACCAATACACCTACCTACATAGATAGATGCGGACACAACCCATACACCTACCTACATAGATAGATGCGGACACAACCCATACACCTACCTACATACATAGATGCGGACACAACCCATACACCTACCTACATACATAGATGCGGACACAACCCATACACCTACCTACATACATAGATGCGGACACAACCCATACACCTACCTACATACATAGATGCGGACACAACCCACACACCTACCTACATACATAGATGCGGACACAACCCATACACCTACCTACATAGATAGATGCGGACTCAACCCATACACCTAACTACATAGATAGATGCGGACACAACCCATACACCTACCTACATACATAGATGCGGACACAACCCATACACCTACCTACATACATAGATGCGGACACAACCCATACACCTAACTACATACATAGATGCGGACACAACCCATACACCTAACTACATACATAGATGCGGACACAACCCATACACCTACCTACATACATAGATGCGGACACAACCCATACACCTACCTACATACATAGGTGCGGACACAGCCCATACACCTACCTACATACATAGATGCGGACACAACCCATACACCTACCTACATACATACATGCGGACACAACCCATACACCTACCTACATACATAGATGCGGACACAACCCATACACCTTCCTACATACATAGATGCGGACACAACCCATACACCTACCTACATATATAGATGCGGACACAACCCATACACCTATCTACATACATAGATGCGGACACAACCCATACACCTACCTACATAGATAGATGCGGACACAACCTATACACCTACCTACATAGATAGATGCGGACACAACCCATACACCTACCTACATAGATAGATGCGGACACAACCCATACACCTACCTACATAGATAGATGCGGACACAACCCATACACCTACCTACATACATAGATGCGGACACAACCCATACACCTACCTACATACATAGATGCGGACACAACCCATACACCTACCTACATACATAGATGCGTACACAACCCATACACCTACCTACATACATAGATGCGGACACAACCCATACACCTACCTACATACATAGATGCGGACACAACCCATTCACCTACCTACATACATAGATGCGGACTCAACCCATACACCTGCCTACATACATAGATGCGGACACAACCCATACACCTACCTACATACATAGATGCGGACACAACCCATACACCTACCTACATACATAGATGCGGACACAACCCATACACCTAACTACATACATAGATGCGGACACAACCCATACACCTACCTACATACATAGATGCGGACACAACCCATACACCTACCTACATACATAGATGCGGACACAACCCATACACCTACCTACATACATAGATGCGGACACAACCCATACACCTACCTACATACATAAATGCGGACACAACCCAAACACCTACCTACATACATAGATGCGGACACAACCCATACACCTATACATACATAGATGCGGACACACCCCAAACACCTACCTACATAGATAGATGCGGACACAACCCATACACCTACCTACATAGATAGATGCGGACACAACCCATACACCTACCTACATAGATAGATGCGGACAGAACCCATACACCTACCTACATACATAGATGCGGACACAACCCATACACCTACCTACATACATAGATGCGGAAACAACCCATACACCTACCTACATACATAGATGCGGACACAACCCATACATCTACCTACATACATAGATGCGGACACAACCCATACACCTTCCTACATACATAGATGCGGACACAACCCATACACCTACCTACATATATAGATGCGGGCACAACCCATACACCTATCTACATACATAGATGCGGACACAACCCATACACCTACCTACATAGATAGATGCGGACACAACCTATACACCTACCTACATAGATAGATGCGGACACAACCCATACACCTACCTACATAGATAGATGCGGACACAACCCATACACCTACCTACATAGATAGATGCGGACACAACCCATACACCTACCTACATACATAGATGCGGACACAACCCATACACCTACCTACATACATAGATGCGGACACAACCCATACACCTACCTACATACATAGATGCGGACACAACCCATACACCTACCTACATACATAGATGCAGACACAACCCATACACCTACCTACATACATAGATGCGGACACAACCCATACACCTACCTACATAGATAGATGCGGACTCAACCCATACACCTAACTACATAGATAGATGCGGACACAACCCATACACCTACCTACATACATAGATGCGGACACAACCCATACACCTACCTACATACATAGATGCGGACACAACCCATACACCTAACTACATACATAGATGCGGACACAACCCGTACACCTAACTACATACATAGATGCGGACACAACCCATACACCTACCTACATACATAGATGCGGACACAGCCCATACACCTACCTACATACATAGATGCGGACACAACCCATACACCTACCTACATAGATAGATGCGGACACAACCCATACACCTACCTACATACATAGATGCGGACACAACCCATACACCTACCTACATAGATAGATGCGGACACAACCCATACACCTACCTACATACATAGATGCGGACACAACCCATACACCTACCTACATACATAGATGCGGACACAACCCATACACCTACCTACATACATAGATGCGGACACAACCCAAACACCTACCTACATACATAGATGCGGACACAACCCATACACCTATACATACATAGATGCGGACACAACCCAAACACCTACCTACATACATAGATGCGGACACAACCCATACACCTACCTACATACATAGATGCGGACACAACCCATACACCTACCTACATAAATAAATGCGGACACAACCCATATACCTACCTACATACATAGATGCGGACACAACCCATACACCTACCTACATACATAGATGCGGACACAACCCATACACCTACCTACATACATAGATGCGGACACAACCCATACACCTACCTACATACATAGATGCGGACACAACCCATACACCTACCTACATACATAGATGCGGACACAACCCATACACCTACCTACATACATAGATGCGGACACAACCCATACACCTACCTACATACATAGATGCGGACACAACCCATACACCTACCTACATACATAGATGCGGACACAACCCATACACCTACCTACATACATAGATGCGGACACAACCCAAACACCTACCTACATACATAGAAGCGGACACAACCAATACACCTATACATACATAGATGCGGACACACCCCAAACACCTACCTACATAGATTGATGCGGACACAACCCATACACCTACCTACATAGATAGATGCGGACACAACCCATACACCTACCTACATAGATAGATGCGGACACAACCCATACACCTACCTACATACATAGATGCGGACACAACCCATACACCTACCTACATACATAGATGCGGAAACAACCCATACACCTACCTACATACATAGATGCGGACACAACCCATACACCTACCTACATACATAGATGCGGACACAACCCATACACCTTCCTACATACATAGATGCGGACACAACCCATACACCTACCTACATATATAGATGCGGACACAACCCATACACCTATCTACATACATAGATGCGGTCACAACCCATACACCTACCTACATAGATAGATGCGGACACAACCTATACACCTACCTACATAGATAGATGCGGACACAACCCATACACCTACCTACATAGATAGATGCGGACACAACCCATACACCTACCTACATACATAGATGCGGACACAACCCATACACCTACCTACATAGATAGATGCGGACTCAACCCATACACCTAACTACATAGATAGATGCGGACACAACCCATACACCTACCTACATACATACATAGATGCGGACACAACCCATACACCTACCTACATACATAGATGCGGACACAACCCATACACCTAACTACATACATAGATGCGGACACAACCCATACACCTAACTACATACATAGATGCGGACACAACCCATACACCTACCTACATACATAGATGCGGACACAACCCATACACCTACCTACATACATAGATGCGGACACAGCCCATACACCTACCTACATACATAGATGCGGACACAACCCATACACCTACCTACATACATAGATGCGGACACAACCCATACACCTACCTACATACATAGATGCGGACACAACCCATACACCTTCCTACATACATAGATGCGGACACAACCCATACACCTACCTACATATATAGATGCGGACACAACCCATACACCTATCTACATACATAGATGCGGACACAACCCATACACCTACCTACATAGATAGATGCGGACACAACCTATACACCTACCTACATAGATAGATGCGGACACAACCCATACACCTACCTACATAGATAGATGCGGACACAACCCATACACCTACCTACATAGATAGATGCGGACACAACCCATACACCTACCTACATACATAGATGCGGACACAACCCATACACCTACCTACATACATAGATGCGGACACAACCCATACACCTACCTACATACATAGATGCGGACACAACCCATACACCTACCTACATACATAGATGCGGACACAACCCATAAACCTACCTACATACATAGATGCGGACACAACCCATACACCTACCTACATACATAGATGCGGACACAACCCATACACCTACCTACATACATAGATCCGGACACAACCTATACACCTACCTACATACATAGATGCGGACACAACCCATACACCTACCTACATACATAGATGCGGACACAACCCATACACCTACCTACATACATAGATGCGGACACAACCCATACACCTACCTACATACATAGATGCGGACACAACCCATACACCTACCTACATACATAGATGCGGACACAACCCATACACCTACCTACATACATAGATGCGGACACAACCCATACACCTAACTACATACATAGATGCGGACACAACCCATACACCTACCTACATACATAGATGCGGACACAACCCATACACCTACCTACATACATAGATGCGGACACAACCCATACACCTACCTACATACATAGATGCGGACACAACCCAAACACCTACCTACATACATAGATGCGGACACAACCCATACACCTATACATACATAGATGCGGACACACCCCAAACACATACCTACATAGATAGATGCGGACACAACCCATACACCTACCTACATAGATAGATGCGGACACAACCCATACACCTACCTACATAGATAGATGCGGACACAACCCATACACCTACCTACATACATAGATGCGGACACAACCCATACACCTACCTACATAGATAGATGCGGAAACAACCCATACACCTACCTACATACATAGATGCGGACACAACCCATACACCTACCTACATACATAGATGCGGACACAACCCATACACCTTCCTACATACATAGATGCGGACATAACCCATACACCTACCTACATATATAGATGCGGACACAACCCATACACCTATCTACATACATAGATGCGGACACAACCCATACACCTACCTACATAGATAGATGCGGACACAACCTATACACCTACCTACATAGATAGATGCGGACACAACCCATACACCTACCTACATAGATAGATGCGGACACAACCCATACACCTACCTACATAGATAGATGCGGACACAACCCATACACCTACCTACATACATAGATGCGGACACAACCCATACACCTACCTACATACATAGATGCGGACACAACCCATACACCTACCTACATACATAGATGCGGACACAACCCATACACCTACCTACATACATAGATGCGGACACAACCCTTACACCTACCTACATACATAGATGCAGACACAACCCATACACCTACCTACATAGATAGATGCGGACTCAACCCATATACCTAACTACATAGATAGATGCGGACACAACCCATACACCTACCTACATACATAGATGCGGACACAACCCATACACCTACCTACATACATAGATGCGGACACAACCCATACACCTAACTACATACATAGATGCGGACACAACCCATACACCTAACTACATACATAGATGCGGACACAACCCATACACCTACCTACATACATGGATGCGGACACAACCCATACACCTACCTACATACATAGATGCGGACACAGCCCATACACCTACCTACATACATAGATGCGGACACAACCCATACACCTACCTACATACATAGATGCGGACACAACCCATACACCTACCTACATACATAGATGCGGACACAACCCAAACACCTACCTACATACATAGATGCGGACACAACCCATACACCTACCTACATACATAGATGCGGACACAACCCATACACCTACCTACATACATAGATGCGGACACAACCCATACACCTACCTACATACATAGATGCGGACACAACCCATACACCTACCTACATAGATAGATGCGGACTCAACCCATACACCTACCTACATACATAGATGCGGACACAACCCATACACCTACCTACATACATAGATGCGGACACAACCCATACACCTACCTACATACATAGATGCGGACACAACCCATACACCTACCTACATACATAGATGCGGACACAACCCATACACCTACCTACATAGATTTTAAACATTAATTTCTATAGTCTTCTAAAATCATAAAGGCTAGAATTTAATACATGAATGGATTGATGGGAGGGTTCCAATAAAAAATGAACGGGATAAATTAGCCTGGTAATAGAGTTTATATTTTCTCTATACATAAACACACTGAGAATTGTTCCAAAGCTGTCAGTGAAGCAGGTTGTTGCATTTGGTTGCATAACTAATAGATAACCATTATGTGTAACGCTTGATGTGAAAAATCTAAATATTTATGTAAGTTATGGGTTTAAGAGTAAATATAGGTGAAGCAGAGAATGACTTATAGAAATATATGCAGGGTAGGGTCTGGGGGAGGGTATTTATATTTGGTTATGGGACATAAATATCCTGGAGTACATTAACCATTAGCGACCAATCTTTGAACATAATTCTTACGTATTACCATTAACACAGTACAAGACTAGTTTTGGTTTTTCTTCGTATATAAACCCCATTCAACTCATGCGCCGTTTAGAAACACAAATTCTGCAATTTTCGAGCTATTCATAAAGGTGAAACCGGGCTTCTGCTATATCATGGCTATTTGTGCCATTCTTAATTCGTTAATTGGATGTTTACTAACAGTATATGTCCAAGTTTCGCAGATTTAGGTAATATTTTTCAAGAACAGGTTTCAAAAAAAAGTTGTGTACTAATGCATTTTGCCTACTTTTATTTCCAGAGCAGGGTTCAATTTGTTCATTGTTGTTGTTTAGTTTTTATCTTCTCTGTTCTCTCCATTGTACATAAATATAACTTATATTTTCTTCAGCTCCAATTTTGACTATTCATACTCCTCTTTACCTCTTCTAACTTAAGTTGTGTATAATCCGTCTGTAAGAAGACCTCTTGTAGTTAGTGCTTGTTTCGATATAACATGATTTATTTTGATAGTCACATTTTGATTATTTGTTCATAAAATTTAATTTACATAAAATGAAAATAATAACAAAATTAATTTTAAAAAATCAGTAATAATTCAATGTGTTGAAAGATTTTTATTTTAAAATATACGAAAATCTGTGTGCTTTTTCTTTTTAAAAATGCAACTGGAACAAAATATCTCTTTAAATAATATCCTCTTTATTTCTTCTATTACAAATGCGCTCTGTACTTTCAACTACGACAGCCAGAGTGTGCTGCAGTAGCCGGATGTGACCTAATTACACATTGGCGATGAGAAGGGACATTGCTTCCGGTAAACGTAAATCCTGACGAAGCAATTAACGGCCGCGTTAGATAAAGCAGAAATATGGCAACGCTGCGAACATTAATAACACATAAGTGTAGATATCACACACAAACCGTTCAGTAGTTTATGATTTAGAATTATAATTTACGAACGTGATTCCTTTCATATATGTATAGTTGTTTTGTAATTTAGTTTCTGATTTGAAATAACGAATTATTTTTAAACAGGAAAAATATACTTTTAAGTATCTATTTATATTTCGCTAATTTTTTTAATTTATTGAACACGATTAACTATGAAATGTACATTAATTCTCAAGCACTAATCAATAAAAAGTAAGAAAGAGTAAAGATGGAATTTGTTCATACCATATGCAAATATTATTTTAGGGCAAGTTTTAAAATTAAGGTCACCATAAACTAAACATTTCGTTACATTTATATAGCCCTCAGTTAGAAAATTAAGTCAACTACAAAATTTCATTCATGGGTATTGATATAGATTGTTGATATCTTTTTTAAGCTTCCTATTTATTAACTGTATAGTTTTTTTTAATGGTTTGCAAGTTTAAGAATTTGGAGGTATTAATTTCGTGATCATTGCTTTCTCCTCTATCGTTGAGTAACGAAGCCAAACTGTAAGACTTTTTGTAGAGTAACAAGGATTAGGATTCTCCTAGGAAGTTCGGTTGTCCGTGTGTACATACACAAGGATTCACAAACAGATTAATCTCAATCACCTCTTTTTGTGGTTTCAATACCACCAGCCTGTTTGATGTTATCGTCTACGAAAGTATTGGCAGGAGAGTGAATATACGTAAGATAGAGTCTACGCTGGTAGAGTGCGCTGGCTACACTGGTACATCACGTGTCCATGACACGTATCGGGGCCATAAAAAAGTGACTACCCGATACGCCCCTTATAAGGAGAACGCTAAAGAGTACCAGATGGATTTTGTAGGACGTAAGGAAAGGATATAATGACCCCTGGAAGGGGAAATAGGCGAAATTTATGCATCAATGGTTATTGAACTCCACTGGCCTAAAGAGTGGTTTCGGCTTAGTGAATATTGACCGTAAATATCAGTCTAAGATATATATTTCTACATAACTATACCTTTTGTAAATCAACAGTTAATTCCTTTGAGTGAAAGTGTTAGAACATTTCTGTTGTACCTGCATTTGATCCCTCAATTTCTTTTTTAATTATAGTAAATTTATAATTTCTAAAGCAGATTAAGCCGAAGAGTTCCACTTCGCAGCTAAATCTCATGCAGACGTATCCAAAAAAGAGTCAATAATATCTCTCACTATAATGATTATGGACAATATTAAATTCCGTCTATTAGTTCACGCGCTCCTTATATGCATCTTGTTAAAATTTTCAATTGTTAATTATATACTTTTTATTCATCCACTCAGGTTCAAATACATTTTTTGAACTTTTATTTGATGAAACTTAATGCTAATACAGTTTTTTTTTCAAACAATAAGTTATTAATTAAATTTAATTTTAGTTTTATAAGGAAGAAAAAGTTTTCACAAAAGAGGCAAGCTATGCAATACAGTTGTTTCGTCCCATTTGCTTTAAATAAGCGATAACATATGATTTCGTAAAACAGCTGGTTTTATTTATTAGTTTATGTAGTAGAACAGCTGTTTTAATTACCATTAAGGCACAACGGTTTTTAGGTTATGTTACTTAATTTATAAATGTAATTACTTAATAAAAATAAAATAAAGTAATATTTTTCTTTGTTAACATAAGTAGGAATTGAACTTTAAAAAATTGTTATTTATATAACTTGTTTTTATAACGAGTATAATTAGCTTCTTTACACCCAACGATTTTGTTTTTGCGAATATTAAACAGAGATTCAAAACAGTTTTATTCTGTTGAACGGTTGAGTTCAGGTTTCACGTTGAATGGGCTATATCGGTTTAAATCAGTAATTCTATAAGGAGGGGTCGGAAAGCATCACATCAATCATTCTGCCCTCTATAAATCAAGTTTTTGTGTGTCTTGGGCATCGATATGTCTTGGGTATGCTTATCGATTCAAATCGTGCCTCGAGTGTGGACTACACAGACACGCAAACACACACACACACACACACACACACACACACATACACACACACACACACAAACTCACACGCACACACTTATACATATATATAATTCTGTATGCCAAGGTTATTAACTAAATGTTTTTTTCGTTCTATAAATTCATGCGTTGCACAAATTAAAATATTTGTAAACTACATACTTATTTCTAGGTTTCATAGTTTTTGGTTATTCTTATTGGAAATACCGTTTTAACACTAACTGTGTTAAACTAACTTATTTTATTTTGTTTTTATTATTTTTTATAAGGTATATTTTTAAAATTCAGGCTATCACCTTAATAAAAATGATCGGCAATCTTTGCTTAAGCGTACAACTTATCTTCTACATGTCCATTTGTGGGTAACCAATCTTATGCTTACATATGTTTATATTTAATTCTTTATTTCTTAATCAATTTGTTCATATTGTCTACAATCTACTTTAAATAATATTTATATTAAAATCGACATCAAATACTCAAATTCAAAACTTATTTTTACTTTTATTTACCCTCACTTGAATTTTATTTAGACGTCTCCTTCTTTATTCACAATTTGTTACACCTGATACTTCGTCCCCTTGCTTCTTCACCCTTTAGGTTTAAATTCACATAATTTTGTTTTAATATAATTAAGTTTCGTTATGAATATGAAATAAAAGGCCCTAGATTACGAAGTATTGACATTTTGTCGACAATCTTTAATCATGGCTACGTACTGAAATCTATTACGATTGAGTACAGTTATTACGTCCACGCTGATAACATTTGTATACATAAGGCTCAAAGGTTTAACATCAGAATAAACCTAAGGCTTATTGGGATGACAGGTTTATTATTATTAGCATTTTCATCATAGGCTCATCCGTTACCTCTTTTTGCAGCCTATATCGAATGTATTGCAGGTCACAGATCTGAAGTGGGCCGCAAACATATATCTGGGAATCACAGATTGCCGACAACTAATCTGAATAAATACGTTCTTAGTGTATTATCTCGTCTCTAAGAACTTTCGTTATTTGAATCAGTAATCTTGATTCCTTTTCAACGAATTACACCCAATCCAATAATAGGCTTTGCTTTTAGACGCACTTTGTGCCGTTTCTTTGATAACTAAGTCAATTAAAATTAATTAGTTATCTTAACACGGAAATAAATAATACTTTCGAATTCGTTTATATATTTATATTCGTTTACAATGTGTTGTAATATAAATGTATATTTTATTTTAATATATATATATATATATATTTATTTATTTAGTTATTGTTGTTGTGAAAGTGAAAAGGATTTTGTAAGATCGTTTTGTACAAATAAGCGTTATTTTAAAATTCTCTTTGCAGTTTTGTTCACCGTTATATGCGCAAACAGTAAATCAGATACGATCTAACTAGCTTCATAAAACAGCTATATGTGGAAAGGGGGCACATATTTGTAAAATAATTTCTTATACTCATCCTTTAGTTAGGCCGAAACAGTAGCCTAAATGTATATTTATACTATAATGGATGTGTGCACGATTATACAAATAAACCTAATAATAAGAACAATAAAAAATTTAAAATACCAACATTACACAGGATATATTAACACTTAACAAAGGTTTTGGTATTTATAAGAAATTAGGCGTATACGTCATATAGCTGCAGTAGTGATAAAGAGAGATTTTTATGAATAAACGTATTTTTTTAAATCTATACCTTCCCATAAATAGAGATTACAACAACCGCAATTAGTATTTTAGTTGCAAATGGCACAAAAAATACCAGTCAAAGGATGTTTGTGCTTTGGCTTTAACGTTTAAATGTTGGTATGACTGAACGTAACGTCTTTGAACAGTTCCATTTCTTTACAACTTTGCTTTCTGCGGTCAGTTGTGTTGTCAACTGCTGTATTAAAGACATTTTTCATCATATTTCCTCTTTGATGAAAACCAATTCTTCTTTCCAATATTTTACTTGAGAATATATTAAACAAGAAACTCTTTTGTTAATACGATAAATATACTATGACGAAATCAATGTGAGTAATCACTGATTTTTAAAACTATTTTATTGATTCAGGTAATTTTATTAACGACGACAGGTATCCATGATAAAATTATTACTCAAAAAACACACGAGAGCATTAATTGTGTTTTAAATCCAATTGGGAGAAATTATTTTAAACTATTTTAAATACCATAATGTTTTCATACTCTAAAAAAAGACCTCTTTAAACAATATTTTAGAATTTATCAAACTTATACATTCTTTGTAATTAAACCAATTATGAGGAAGATACTATTAAGCACTATAGTAAGCATTTCTATAAATATGTAGAGTTTATTTTATCTAAGTAAATCTAAACCAGATAAATTTATTATTATTTTAAAAATCCTATTCATATTTCATTAACTAGTTATTTAATATAACAATTAATTTAATAAGAATAAGGATATATATTCAGGAAGAAAGGATCGGAGTTTGGTTTCTTTAAGGTAAATCCTTAATAAAAACTCTAAAGACGGTGAAGTTTTACAAGAATAGCTTTTTGTTCGCTTAGTTAAAGAAAAACCTAAAAGAACATGTTTTAAAGTTAGGACAAAAACCTGTGGCAAAGAAGAGGAAAACAAAAACCATTGAGGAAATAGAACAATATATAGAAATATAAACATTGCGTCAACGCATTTAGTTTAGTCGTTATAAATCATAAAGAGATACAGAGTTTTGTGTTGAACACAAGTAAACCCAAAAAAGAAGGAAGAGAAAATTAACTTTCTCTTTTTTAAATGTAGTTGAAGGGAGAAGCTAAACGAAATTAAAATGCTTCTGAAAAACGATAACTGACGCAATTATTGTCTTAAAATTAAATAAACTCGTTAAAGAGTTAGAAAACTGTTTTGCACCTAGTTACTATCGATTTAAAAATCAACGAAAATATCAGATATAAAATCCTCTTTGAAAAGTATGTTTCGAGGTACATAATGTTACGGCGTAAGATAGGCATTTTTGGTACAAAATTGTCAGACCTATTTCAATAAAATACCAGCTAGAAACATTGTTATGATACATAGGCTTGTAAGACATACCTGCCTTATATACACCCAATTACAACATGTCATTGCCAAAAAATCTTGTTCATAACTGTTCAATGTAATTTTAGGCCTAGAAGACATGTTTGTGGAAATTGATATTTACTTAAAGAAAATACAACTGATTACACTTTTGCTATTACTTGCGACCAGACATTTTGTTAACTAAAGGTTGTTAAATTGTTAACTTACACTTGGAGGAAACGTTTTCGTCTTATGACTTCTTAAAGGCTGAAGAAGTCGTAAGACGAAAACATTTCCTCCAAGTGTAAGTTGAGAATTTAACAACCTTTAATTAATTTACTAATTTTACACTACTTAACTAAGTAAATACGTAATTGCTTACTTGCTGACGCGTTTCAAAACAATCGTTCCTTTTTCGAAGCTAACCTTCTACTAGCGGATTTTGGCTCTTTACAAACGGTATGACAGGGTTGGATTTATGACAGGGTTGGATTTATGACATTAGGTGAGGTGTCGGCGTCTTGTGTGATGTATTTGAAAAGACTATTGGCTTCAAAGTGTGTGTGGTCATTAAGTATGTTTTCCCTGCTTGTTGTGTAGTGTTTGTAGATTTCATATTTTTCTAAGGTTGTTAGTTTTTTACTCTGTTTTAATGTGTGTAGAATATTTAAATTATTGTGTATGTCGGTATGTGTGTGTTGGGTGTTGTTTAGGTGTTTTGCGTAGCTGGATTTAAGGTTTGTTTGTTTTGTTTGTGTAATGTGTTCATCGAAGCGTATGTAGAATGACCTGCCGGTTTGACCGATGTAATAGTTGGGACAGTCATTGCAAGTTAATTTGTAAATACCTGAGAGTTTGTATATTTCAGTTTCGTTTGGAAAAGGTTGTTTATGTTTTATTAGCGTGTTTATTGTTTTGTAGGGTATTTGGTAATGGAGTTTTTTGAATGTGGAGACTATTTTGTGTGTGTTTTTATTGTGGTAGGTGAGTGATATGTATTTGTTATTTTTTGTGTGGTTAGTTTGAGTGGGTGTTTGATGGTGTTTATGTTTTATTTTCCTGAGAATGTTTAACCTTTACGTTTTCCTAAACCTTTAATTAACAAAAGTCTGGTCGCAAGTAATAGCAAAAGTGTAATAAGTAATTAACAACCAGCTCGTCATGAACAGCAACAAGATTTCGAGAAAATAAAAGTTTTCCCCTACTGAGTTGATTCAATTTATTGCCTAATTGTATGAGCTATATGGTGCAAAGGTGACCATAACTACAATTCAATCGGTCAATCATCCAAGTATTCATTTAATTTACCACCCTGAGAAAATAAACTGGAAACTTATGAAAATTAACTTATTACATATGGCAAGGTAACTCGAAAATCAGACAAATTCAATCTACATAACATTTTAAAAATACATTTTAGGAGCAAAATGGTTTTTTTATTTGTCAAATTTACTTTGAAATTGTTATTTCTATACGAAATACTTTCTCAAAATATGTTATCATATTAACATTAGTTTACATTTACTGCACTTAACTTCTTTAAGTAGGTTCTTCTTACACAAAATAATTACAATTTATTTGGGAAATATGAATCCCATACAAACAAGTTATTTCTTTCAAACAATATTCGAGCTGGCTTGTGAGTTAAGGTTACAAGAAATATATACAACTTACAATTAAATCACTTTAATCTCTATCTAAAGAAATGGAACATTTTGTATTTCTTTAATTAAAGTTATATGTTTGTGACAGAATCA
>JBAIZL010000367.1:537500-655000 GCA_036971475.1 Prosapia bicincta
AACTAGAAACGGGAAGAGAATAGCTAAGTGCCTATCTAATAACACTTGGGGAGTAATTGAATGAGTGCCACAATGTTAACAATACTATGAAAATAAACCTATAAAGAAGAAAAGGTATATGACAGAAGTACGTAATATACAAACGCAGAAGAAGAATAGCATACGATAACATTCTATAAGGATCGAAGAATGCTGGTTTTTATAAAGACACGAACGTTGAAATTATAAGAGAAAAAAATAGTAGTGATGAATAAATCGAGAATTAAGTATCAAAAACAATAAAGAAAAGAAAACGTGAACCCCGCTAAAAAAATAATTTGATTAGCTAGGTAAGCAGGAATAATACTATTACACCTAATTGCATCCATCCCAGATTTGTAGTTTTTGGCGACTGTTTTTGTAATAAGCAGATTTTCTGAACTTAATCTCAGAGAAAACATTCATATACAGTCCGATACAATTAGATACGGCCAGATACAATCAGATACGGTCAGATACAATTAGATACGGCCAGATACAATCTCACATACGGCCAGATACAATCAGATACTTTCAGATACAATCAGATACAATCAAATACGGTCAGATACAATCTCACATACGGCCAGATACAATCAGATACGGTCTGATACAATCAAATACGGTCAGATACAATCTCACATACGGTCAGATACAATCAAATACGGTCAGATACAATCAAATACGGTCGGATACAAACTCACATACGGTCAGATACAATCTCACATACGGCCAGATACAATCAGATACGGTCAGATACAATCAAATACGGCCAGATACAATCTCACATACGGCCAGATACAATTAGATACGGTCAGATACAATCAAATACGGTCGGATACAATCAAATACGGTCAGATACAGAGAGAATTGAGAGAAGATTCTGTCTTGGAGAAAATAAATGGGGAAAATATCATCACAGATATATTTCACAAAATGTAGCTAGTTAAAAATGTGAAAAAAATTACAAAATTACAAATATAATATAATAAAAGTACAAGAAACGTTAAGAAAAAAGAGTAGAAAATAGTTTTCAGTTGAAAAACAAAATTTTGCATAAGAAGAGCTGTATGAAAGCAGAAAACATATTACTTACTGAATTTTGTAACATTTCTAAAGCCTAGACGGTAAGTTATTTAAAAATATAGTAGGCGGAAGCATATATACTTTGATGGAAATATCTATCTTTAAAGATCAGCTGATAAGGAACTCAAAACTCTATCTCTAGCCAATTAGTAAAGCCTCGTATGAATATAACGCTGATCATTTAAGTTTACGAAAATAAAATTGGTTCTGACACTCAGGGGAGGGCCGACAGAAGTGAAAACATTTGTAGCCATGTCAACAGGAATTTTGAATTGAGAAAAACATTTATACTTGCGTATTGGGAAATTGCCTAAACATTTGTTGTAATGTAAGAAACAATAATACTGGAATTTTTTATTTAACACCAACATTCGAACTACAAACAACAAATTAGAGCGAATTTATACACTTTTCTTTAAAGATATAAGTCTTTATTAATGGAAAGTAGTTAATAAATGATAATAATTCTTACAGTTATTAATAAAATAATGCTGGTAAGAAAAATCACGTATTAAATATTTACTGAATAAAATAGTTTTTAAAACAAATTATTTTGTAGTCAGTTCTTAAAAGGTATCACATGCGACTAAGTATGTTTTCATTAAAAAAATTTGATTAAAGATACATGATTTATTATTATCGGTAAATTGAATTATTTGTTTTGGGATTTGTTATTTCTACAACATAGCCTATAACAAAAAATCAGCTGTTGAATGACATCATATATCATTTATTTCACTTTGATGAGACTCATGGCGTAGCCGGGTGATTAATATACTATCGCGAAGTTGTTGTATGTTTATTGCCATCCAATTCGTTTCTACAGTTGTCGCTGTAGAAGTTATACTTCAAAAAAGCAAAAACAAATCAATTTTAGAGTGGCAAAAACATTTATAACAGATAGGAAATGTTTGCGAACTTCCAGAAAATATAAAAATACGCAGAACGTAGTTAAATATAGGATAATTAGTAATTGAGAGATATGTTTACAGGACAGAGAGGAAATGCAGTTTATAACCAATATTCCAAAACACTATAAAATTTTTTACCGGACCTTTTATTACAGAATACTTTGTTTAGTTTTATATTCCAGTTGCAAAATGAAGATTTTAACAAAATCTCTCAAGTTAGTTTTTACGTTAAATGTAGTGACATCATCCCCACAATTAAATTAAAGAAGTCGATACCTCTGTGTGTGTGTTGTTGATTATTTTATTGGTGGGATAATGCGTTGGATATTGTAAACCCTTATTTAAAAGTAGCCTATTTGTGGTTTAAATATATTATTTAATAAAAAAACTTCATGTTTTTACTTGAATTTAAGTAAATTAAATAGAAAAGAATTAGAATAAAGAAATTATACCTAGACAAAAGACAGCATTGTTACACATTTCATGATGTAGAATCTGAACACTTAAACTACCTATGTATAAGCTCTTCCCTCAAGAATGCACTGTCAATGGCGAAATAGAAACGCCGTACATTTAGACGTAAAACCAGTGAAACAGAAATTCTTCGACAAATGTCTTCTTCTTCCTCACAAACGCAATTCTACTGGCTATCAGATTAGGCAGGCAGTTTATTTCAGAACTGACGTTTCTTTAGAGGTAAAGTGAGAGGAAATTACTTTACGCACTGTCAGTTTCCGATGTAACTTAGGCTTATTTCAAACCGAATTTATTTAAGATAAACGTTTAGATTTTTCAATGGAAAAATTATAGAATAACAATTATTAAATAATATTATTAATATCGATTAATTAATAAATGGGAAAAATACAATCCTGAGTGAGAAAACTATTCTTGAAAGGAGTTTAAAAAGGTTCTCTTGAACAAAGATGATTGAATTCCGTATTATTACACTTAAGGGCAAATTTTAAACTTAAACGACAAGGAATATAACGCTAACAGCTAAAAGAAGTAACAGCATTTTTTCCTTGCTAATCAACTTTAGTTGTTTCATAATAATAAATAAATAGTGCATCAAAAACATAAAAACACATGATTCATTTTATTGAACGCAACACTAAAGTCCCTGAAAAAAACACAGGCCTCTAAATATATTTTTTCGTATGTATTATGTATGAGGGTTATTTTAATATTTAAACATATTCTTTTGAAATAAAATGAGAAATTGATTGCGTTGTCTTCTGAGGCAAGTTTAGTAATAAATAAAAAAAAAGTAAGTTTAGGCAAGAAAACTCACGAGGACATCTCATCTGTTACACAAGTTACGTGCAGGTTACTCCAAGGACTATAAACTTTTCGTTTTGCAGTCAAAAATATTCCATAGTATTTTAAAATTTAATTTTTTAAAGTATCTTTAACCTTTTCTTATGGTTTCTCCCTAAGTGAGTATTTTATATCCCAATAAAAATGGGTATTTATCATAAACAAGATTCTTGTATTTGTCTGAATAAATAAATAAAAAGTGAATAGGTAAATGTTTGTACCAACCACTGAGGTCCCTCAACCAAAAGGCAGGCGTTGAGTGAGATCCATCTTAGATGCGTTAATCTATATTTCTGATATCGCAGTTATGTAGGCCTAACGTACTCCCAGTTACATGTTTCCCCAAAATCAATGTTATGGTCTACTTTTAATACATTCAAAGAGCGGGAAAAGAGTTTTATACTGAATTGAGACATACAATAGTTGTGTAACAAGTCCTATAAAGGAAAGGCGTGTAGAATAGTGTTTCTGGGTAGGGATAAGGTTTGTAGGACCATTAGCCGGATGAGAAATTGAATTAAAGTAGACAATTTCATTTTATACTATTCTGACACTAAAACAATATGCGGGAGTTAAGTACTTATTTAGGTAGTGTTTTTAGTTGACTAGAATGAATAAATACTATAGATATGCCAAATACGAGTGTTAAAATTATTATTACGTTTTATTAAATTCATTATTATTATTATACTCAATTATTCTTACTCAATAAGATACTAAATCATCGAATTTACCTAATATCGGCCGTTTAATGCAAGTCAGAGTATCCACAGTTTTGATCACGTTTGTTGGAAAGTATTTAAATACATCCCGTTACGTCTACTGTGATCTCTCAAGGCCAGGTAGACGGTTGTGTGGTGCGTACTACAGGCTCCATTTTTACAATGTGATAAAATGAAATATTGTTTGTTTTGGAAAGTTTGAAAACCATCACCCGTGTAAACGATAGCTTTTCTACATTCCATGAAGAAAAAAACTTTTATAAAAAAAACACATATTTTGAAATAATGTAATTTGATATGGTGTAAATGTAGGCTATACTGGGGAGTGAAGGGAACGTGCCTCCGACTGATACCTTTAAGTAGTTTACTTGATTTGTTTAACCTTACAAACCCAAGAGATACGGACAACCGGGCCCACATTTCCACATCTCTAATTCTAGTCAACGAGCCTTTAGCAAAGTCTTAGAATAAACTTATACAATAATATTGATTAATAGAGTTGTAATAATATTTTGCAATACATTGTTATCGCTAAGAATAGCTAACAATATCCATCGTTTATTTTGCAATACTGTACGAGATCCTTAAATTTAACTTAAATTTATTAATAAAATAATCAAAGAATGTGTGTTACAATGAACTTTGTAACAATAAGTAATATTACTTGTTAATTGTCAACGAAGATGTAAAAAAAGGCAAGACAATGGATTGTGATCTTGATCAAAGAGAAATAACAAAGGTCAAGATTACTGACGGTTTTTGATACATGTATATTAAGATTTTTGTTCTTTTAATTGAATTGTTTTGAATATTTTATTACATGTTTTCTAAAATTTAACAGAATCCACACATTTGCTTATGAATTATTTTAATTTTCTCTTAATACTTTGAAACGAACTTACAATTGCTAAACGTTTTATTTACTGTTGTCAAACTGTTAAAGAAAGATACAGAAAATCCTTACAACAACCTCTCGTCAAACTTATCTAAGTTAATACCTAGAGTTATCTCTAAGCATGTCTAACTCACGATTTGTTTTCAAAATTATTCGGTAAAAGTTTGAATTAAAATGTAGTTTGTGTGGAACATAGAGACGAGCAATTTGTAAAGTTTGATTTGCCTGTGGATTTCAACAACATTATAAACTGAGAATATCTTTAGGGGTTGAAATAAATTATGGGAAAACTTTTCAATGCTTGATTATATGAGGGACCAATGATGTTCTTGATTGGTTAGATTGTTTTGGTTGTTAGTTTGAGAAAAGTTTTAAATAGATTTTTAGTTTCTAATCAAACTTGCTACTCAAGTTAAAACAAAGTTATATACTAGAACGTATTATAGAAGTTTTGAGAAAAAATACACATGGATATGAAACTGATACGATATTTATTTAAAATTGCAATGTTAAAAAGAAATGGTTTTTATTTTTTTAATATTTTCCAATTATTTCGTAAAATTGAATTTAATACAACAACTTTGAGTTGTTAAGTGTTAGGTTGTATAACAGGAATTAAATAACATTTTAATAACTAGGAGTATCAATAGTTTTACAATTGTTTACATACTTGGCTTATAGAAGAAAACTTTGACTTAAAAGTTTGCAGTAGATAATTTGGAAGAACGAGTCCTATCTTTATTTAATGCAAATGCTGAATCTCTATTTAAAATGGTTTTTGTTTTGTTTAGTTGTATTCAACTTGTAATAACATTTATAATATATTTCCCTGTGCGATTAAAAACTAGGAACGCCCATAATGACAAGATTTAGGTCAGTTCCGTTTCCAGATAGAGACCGATTTAACAAGCAAATGGAGAGTAACTTATGATAACTATTTTCATTTGCTATTGCATTGTGTTTCATAGTTGTGACGTTCCTAAAAAATAAATAAAATAATTGCATATACTTCTGAACAAAGCATTTAAGAATGTAACACATTATTTAAATCCAATCATTTGTCAGAAAACACTGTGAGAGAAAAATGAAGTAGCTTGTTTGAAACTTACAGTACATTTCTTTTTCAATTGTTCTAAATGAACAATTTATTCCATCTGTAAACAAAATATAAAGCTATTTTTAATGAGAGTTTCCTTTTGGTTGCAAGTAAATATTTGATATGGTTAGACAGTAGTTTGCATTGCACATCCAATGTAATTTAGCCCATTCAATAACACAGAAAGTATATAATATATAAATATAATATTAAATATATATACATCTTTATGGTTATTTTGTGATTATTTAGAGTGAAATGTCATTATTTATTTCCTATATATATTTTTATGTTTACATTTGTATAGGTATTACTTCGGTAATGAAGACAATACAATGTTCCTTCTAGCCTTACACGTTTTGGTAATTTATGAATGAAAGAAACTGTCTAAACTTGAACCATAAACAAGCTTCTAAAGGACTTCAACCACATAGTTTAAAAGTACATTAATTATAATTTTACAAATAGAAGTAATCTGGAAAAATGAGGTCAACCATTGGCAGCCTGAGAACGCATATTAACCGAAGTAATGTGTTAATTGACAAAGAGAATATTTAATAAATATTGATAAAGATTCTCCAAAATGTGAATAAATATCATGCTAGACGGACACCTGGGTAGATATTGTAGAGGCTTGCAGAACGTAGAATAATGAAGATCATTTCAAATATGCAAATGAAACAGACGATTTTCCTTTGTTGAAAAACCAAATAAGGTAAAAACCGTAAAATAATTCTAATAATAAATACTAGAATATATATTTTTAAATTCCAATTGAATACTAAATCACATACTTCCTTAAGGACTTCGAAAGATTTTTTTTAAATTGGGAAATAATCTATAAGAAAAATACTAAAATAAGAATAGTTCTAAAATAAAACTTATATGAACAAAAACGTTAAATATTTATTTTACTGGATGTATTTAGAAGACGTAAGAAGGCGATGCAACTGTCAATAGACATCGTCCGTCAAAACCACCTTCAAACCTCCTCAAATAACGCTGATGGAAATAAAGCACAGCCTGTGTGTCGAACAGTGAGGATCCTCGTGTTTCATCAACCATTCATGCCTTAACAAAGAGTGTCCGATGCGAAGACGAGTAACCAACATTTTCTCTCTACGATTCGAAGAAATTGAAGACTAGCATGAGCAGACGGAATTCTTGATTTTCCTCAACTTTCCGTTCACAGATTGAAGCCATTCTTCATTCCAAGCTGGTAATAGTTGATAATTAATTTTGTATGTAAAGTCATATGTCATGACACTTTGTGTCAATGGCAACATACTTTTAGTCAATTTTGCCCCTTCATCAGCTTTTTAATTTCCGCAGTGCCAGGCACCGAGCAACATTATTTTGTCTGGAACATGTTTATGTGAACTTTTTTTAAATAATACAAATGATTTAAAAGTAAATTGTTTTATTTATTAAGACAATTTGTACCAAATATATAAGCCTTACTTACATAACATTAAAGGTTTGATTAAAACTCTCAAGTTATGTTTATTAGAATTATGCAATTACTGTTAGTATATTTGAAAAATGAAATTTCTGAACAGAAATCTAGGACTACTGAAATCTTGTGTTGTACGTGTATTCTATAAATATAGTAAAATTACATTGCTTTAAGAAAGTTTGGGTAGTTTACATTATTATGCTTGTTTGTGCTTAATTTTATAAATCATAAAAACCCTGAATATTCAGCGACCCTTCCCCTTACAAACTTTCATCTCTCTTCTGAGAGGAAAACTCGATGATTTAATGACGTGAAAAAAATAACTGCTGAACTTTGAGCGTTCATTAAAATTAAAGATCCAGCAAACAAGTCTTTTGATGTTTATTATTTTTCGAAAACCATTCTATGATATAGTTTTTGTCGCATTAAATATGGATGCATTTAATTAAGTCTTGAATGGGGGTTTCGAGAAGTTTTAAAGTGTTTTACAATCGTGGGGTTTTCTATTCTTTTTCAACCGAAGGCCAAGCATGAAGTATTCAAGCCTTCTGAAGGCATAAAGGCCTTTTAAACATTAATTTCTATAGTCTTCTAAAATCATATAGGCTAGAATTTAATACATGAATGGATTGATGGGAGGGTTCCAATAAAAAATGAACGGGATAAATTAGCCTGGTAATAGAGTTTATATTTTCTCTATACATAAACACACTGAGAATTGTTCCAAAGCTGTCAATGAAGCAGGTTGTTGCATTTGGTTGCATAACTAATAGATAACCATTATGTGTAACGCTTGATGTGAAAAATCTAAATATTTATGTAAGTTATGGGTTTAAGAGTAAATATAGGTGAAGCAGAGAATGACTTTTAGAAATATATGCAGGGTAGGGTCTGGGGGAGGGTATTTATATTTGGTTATGAGACATAAATATCCTGGAGTACATTAACCATTAGCGACCAATCTTTGAACATAATTCTTACGTATTACCATTAACACAGTACAAGACTAGTTTTGGTTTTTCTTCGTATATAAACCCCATTCAACTCATGCGCTGTTTAGAAACACAAATTCTGGAATTTTCGAGCTATTCATAAAGGTGAAACCGGGCTTCGGCTATTTCATGGCTCTTTGTGCCATTCTTAATTCGTTAATTGGATGTTTACTAACAGTATATGTCCAAGTTTCGCAGATTTAGGATGATCAAACAGTCTACGTAGTTTTCTTTAAAACCCCCAGTGAGCTTTTCGAATCTTACAGAAACTTTTGCTCCAGATAATGTATGATATTAGGTTCTCCAATCAAAAGTTCATAACGCAACCCAAATAAATACAACTAGTCTTTAATTTTGAATTATCCATACTCACTTTGAAACTTATTTCACGAGCATCTTTCTCCACATTTGATGCATATTCTATGCAGCCTCATGTTGATTTTTAGAATCACTATATAACCTGCATGTAGATATGTGTTTATATGTAATGTGTATTATATAATACTTATATGTCATTATTCAATTCCTTCTATTAGTGCTCACTTTCTTTGTTCAAAATTTGAATCGACATTAAAATACTCTATTTATTAAATCATGCTGTAACACATTTTTTCAATAATAATTTATTAATTAAACTATATAATTATATATAGTTTTTTATGGGAGAAAAACCTTTCAAAAAAGAGGCGAGGTATGCAATATAGTTCTTTTGTCTCATTTTACTTAAAATAAGTGTAACTAATTATTTTATAAAACATCTGATTTTATATTATAGGTTATGTGGTAGAACAGCTGTAGGTCATGTTATGTTTTTATATTAATTGAAATTATTTAAAAAAACGTAACTAAAATGAAATATGTTTTGCTGATCTAAGTAGGAATTGACTTAAAATGTTTTAAAATTTGTATTACTTGTTTTAACAAGCTATTCGGTCAAATATGTCATCCTTAGTAAAATAATACAACAATTAAGAATGTGGAGTGGGAAGATGTGCAAAGTTCGAATTAGATTTTCATTTAAAAATTAATATTTTTGCAAAAACCAACAGAATATGCTGTTCCGTGTAGAGCCTGGTCCAATCTATTAATTATATACATTATCTAATACTTTTAAACTAATCCAGAATTCACAGTGACATGATTGGTGTCAGCAAAAGCAGAGTCGTTAACAAATGTAAGCAATAATACATTTAACAATTCAATGTATTACAAGGATCCTAAACAATAATGTGATAATACGCTATCTCTGTCTCTCATTCCTGTTTGTTAGCTTTTGTCACTGAAACAAATAATTGTCAACATTACTGGACTCAAAAAGATGTCAAAACCACTTTGGTATTAACGTTGCAAAAAATCCAGCAGTGGTTTTTTTTCACGTTGCTGAAAAATATCAGTAAGTGTAATTTTTTTACAAGGTAATACCAAAGGTATAATTATAGAAAAACATCAAGATGTACATGACAAAACGTGCAAAATCAAAATAATAAACCATTTTTTTCGAATTTGTACACAAACTTAATTTTAATGTTAATTATTACATATCTTTAAACTTGAAAATTATCGTTTTATTCCTATCGAATATATACGCACGATCTAATCATGTAGTTGGGTTTTTTTGCAAAATAGCATTGCTAAATTTGGGATTATCAACCTATAGCGCTCTCGGTAAATATCTATTCACTGTAAGCGTTAAATAGGTTGATGATCCCAAATATTAAACCTTAATATTTAATCTTAAATATTTACGCAATACACTTAGACGTATCTACAAAATTAAACTAATGGATCGATTTAATAATTTTAGCAGGCTGGAGGTCTATGCTAGCATATTGTAGGTTCAATATTAGTAGATTGTAAGCCACATAATAGAATTAGCAGATTGGAAGCTGCATATTAGTAAATTGGTGCATCACAATAAGGTAGCTCAGGCTAAACAATGTACGCTCAAATAAACACATTAAATAAACTCACAGAGAATCATTAGAAACACTTTAAGGCAATAAATGTCAATGTTGTTTTATTTAATGTAAATTAAACAGAATGTTATAAAATCCAGAAAGCTTGACGAATGTAAAGTAACACGGATAGTGTCAAGATCGAAATAGTTAAGAACTTTTAGTCTTTGACCTCTCACAAAAAATTAGCGTTCAATTTCAATATAAAAATGAATAGTGTAAATAGCTATTGTTTAAAGTATTAAACCTCGTATTAGACAAAAGTGAGGGGAACAGAACGAAATTTTAATGAGCACTTAATGGGCATTGAACTAATTAAATGATTTCGAAATCTGGTGTTATCAAAAGAGAAAAAATGGCAGTGAGAGTAGGATAGCTAAAGGTAATGAAAACTTGTGAATCTAAACCAATAGCATTATAAATATATCAAAATTTAAGACGAATGCAAGAAATTTACTTCAATTAAAAAACAAAAAATAGAGTCTAAACTTAACAAACTAATTGAAAAACAAAATGACATAGACAATATCACAACAATCCATCAATTCCACCCCAGTTTTATAAACCTTACAAAAACGAGTTTCACGAAAGAAGAAGTAAAGATACTCGAAAATAGCACAAAAACCAACATCAAACCAAAATTACAAAGCACAATAGAAAACCTCATAGTAGAAACAGAACTGGCAATAAATCTTATAAATTACGAACATCAAGATAACATTAGAAACACAGTATCACACGAAATCAACAAAATCATCAACAAAAAAATAAAAAAATAAAATCATATTGAAAATAATATGCAAATAAACGTAATTAACAAATTGAAACAAAAACTATTAAAAAATGCAATAATTGCAACAAAAGCGGACAAAAGCAACGCTACAGTAATCATAACAATAACAGAATATAATAAAAAAACAGAAGAATTCATAAAATCCAACAATTGCATAGAATTAAACAAAGACCCCACTAAAAAATACCAAAACGAAATCATACAATTAGCAAAAAACGATGACAATTTATTCAGCCAAAAGAAACCCTTACCAATACACAATAGACAATCCAAAGGCCCCCAGAATGAACGCCCTCATCAAAATAAATAAAATCAACAATCCCATAAGACCCCAAATAAATTTTAAAAATGCACCTGCCTATAAAATATCACAAAAAACCGCCAATAACCTAAAACACGAACTTAAATTGGAAAATAAATACACCATAAAAAGTAAATTAACGTATATACTAAAAACAATAAACATAACCGAAAACACCAAATTTATATCATTTGATATCACAAACATGTACTCTAATATACCAATAAACGAGGCCATCCAATTGATAAAAAACAAATTAACTAACCTTAAAATCAACCCCAAATACACAAACCAAATCACAAAATGCCTAAAGACCATACTAAATGAAAACTATTTCATATTTATTAATAAGATATATAAACAAATCGATGCCTTAGCAATGGGATCGCCCCTCTCAAGTATATTATCAGAAATTTACCTCCAAAACCTTGACGAATTAATCACACAAACTATAAAAACACACGACCCCAACGGACATAGGATACGATATGTTGACGATGGATTATACATCTCACAAAATAAAGCAATAAATAGAGCCTAAATGAAATCAACCACTTACACCCTGACATAAAATTCACTATGGAGGAAGAAATAAACAATAAAATAAGCTACCTAGACCTAACAATAATCAGAAATACAAGTAACATTGAATACTCAATTTATAGGAAACCCACACAAACCATTAAAACGATACCAACCACTCTAACCATCCCCACAACGTAAAATGACTGCCTATCACTCACTCTTATACAGAATGCTAAAACTGCCTCTAAAAAATGAAGAAAAAGCCAAAGAAAAACAAATAATATATCAAATAGCCCAAAAAATGGATACAATAAAAAAACTGTAGATAAATTAGAATTTAAAATATTAAATAAATTAAAACAACCTAAAGTCGAACTACAAACAAAAACAAAATGGGGTACACAACACAACAACAACAACACATTCACATATACAGGGTACAACATAAAAGGAATGACTAAAACACTAAACAATAATAATAGCAACATAGCTTACAAAAACCCAGGAAACCCAATCAAAATAAACCAACAGGAAAAAGTATGTCCCACACTTAATAACGGAATATACAAAATCGATTGCCCAGACTGTAATAAAATATACATAGGCCAAAAATTAAAAGACAGATATCAAGAACACCTCAATGCATACATCAAACCTGAAACGTATAACTCAAACTTAGCTACACACGCCATCAAAAACAAACACACATTCGCCACATTAAAAAACGTACACCTAATAAAAAAAGTACAAAAAGGCCTCAAAATGACAATCTGGGAACAACTACAAATTTATAAACATAAAAATAATATCATAAATGAACAAATACAAATAAAATCAAAAAACGATAACTTATTCAACCGAATAGACAAAATTAACCCCAAGACAAACTTAAAAGACTCGCACAGTGCAGTGAATCGGAAAATAGAGCATAACGGTACAACACACCTTGTGACAACGGGAATTCGACACAGCTCGCAGTCTACTACAACCCCCGGTCAGTGATGCCCGATGATGGAGATACGACCAATCTTTGAAAGTTACCTCGCATAAATATCAAGTAAGATTCTTGTTTAAGTAAATATAGTGAAAGTGATAGGTGAATACAAGAAAAAAGTGTTGCAAAGCTACAAATAAATAAATATATATATATATATATATATATATATATATATATATATATATATTAAATATGGTGATATGTTATCTTGTAATATAGTTAATTAATTTAAAATATTTCAAAAACAAGAATACTTTTAATGAATATATTTACTCAAAGCTTTTCGCCGATAAAATAATACCAGCTTCTTCAGGAAAATAATTATCTAATAAAATATTCTTACAAAATTAAAATTAATTTTTAATTTTGTGAAAATATTGTATTAGATAATTATTTTCCTGAAGATGCTGGTACTATTTTATCGGCGAAAAGCTTTGAATAAATATATTCATTAAACGTATTCTTGTTTTTTAAATATTTTTAATTTATTAATATGTATATATATATATATATATATATATATATATATATATATATATATATATATATATATACATATATATATATATATATATATATATATATATATATATATATATATATATATATATATAATACGTTTTCTTGTTTAATAATTTAAAACAACTTAGGTTATTCAAATACAAGAATATAAATTAATAAATATTCTTGTATTTGATAACCTATGTTGTTAAAAAAAATATATACATATACATATACATATATATATATATATATATATATATATATATATATATATATATATTATTGGTGTAGAAGTGAAAATGGTTTTGTAAAACCGTTTTGTACGAATAGACATTTTCCTGAATTTGCCCTTTTGCAATTTTGTTCTACATTTTATGTGCAAATAGTAAATCATAGAAGATCTGACTAGCTTTATAGAACAATTATATTGCGAAATGGGACGCATATTTTTAAAATAATTTCTTATACATATTCTTCCTTAGGCTGAAACGGTATCCTTATTGTAAGTTTATACTATAATGGATACCCGCACGATTATACAAACAGACCTAATAATAATATTAAACCATGAAATTACCAACATTACACAGGATATATCAAGACTTAACAAAGGTTTTGGTATTTATAAAAAATTAGGCGTACATTGACGTTAGGATACTCCATATAGCTGCAGTAGTGATAAAACAAGATTTTTATGAACAAACGTATTTTTATGTATTTTTAAATTTGTAGTTCCGCATGAACAGACATAAAACTAACCGCAATTATTATTTTAGTTGCAATTGGCACACAAAATACCCACAGTCAAAGGGAGTTTGTGCTTTGGCTTAAACGTTTAAATGTTGGTATGACTGAACGTGACGTCTTTGAACAGTGCCATTTCTTTACAATTTTGCTTTTTGCGGTCACTTTTGTTGTCAACTGCCGTAGTAAAGACATTTTCATCAAATTTTCTCATTGTGGGAAACCTAAAACGTATTTCTACTATTATACTTCAAAGAATATAATAAACAAGAAACGTTTTTGTTAATGAATAGGCTAAGACGAAATCAATGTGGGTAATCACTGTTTCTTAAAACAATTTTATTGATTCAGATAATTTCATTACCGATGACAGATATGCATGATTAAATTATAACTCACAAAAAATATAGCATAAATATGTTTTAAAGCCAACTGTAAGAGATTATTTTAAACTTTTTTAAATACGGTAACGTTTTCAAGCCGTAAGAAATACCTGTTTAAAAACATATTTTAGAATTTATCAAACTGTGTTATGCGTTCTTCATGATTAAACACAATTATGAGTAAGATATTATTAAACACAATAATACACATACTAGTAAGGTTTCGTAAATATAAATTTCCTTTCGTTTTGTATGCAAATGATATATTCTTGAATGAATATGTATAATTTATTTTATCTAAGTAAATTTAAACACCAAAGACGGCAACGTTTTAAAAGAATAGCTTTCTATTCGCTTAGGCAATGAAAAAGCATACTCGAAGAAGTTTTAAAGCTAGAATAAAAAATAGACCATAGAAGAATAAGACAAAAATTATTAAGGAAATAGATCAAAATATAAACACTACGACAAAGCATTATAGTTTATTCGTCATAAATCGTAAACAGGTACAAAGCATGGTTTTTGAACACAAGTAAACCCAATAAGAAAATGAGAGAAAATTACCTTATTTTCTTTTCAATGTAGTTTAAGAAAGAAGCTAAAAGAAATTAAAATGTTTCTGAAAATAGATGACGCAACTAGTGCCTTAAAATTAAATAAATAAACTCCTTAAAAATTTTGAAAACTATTTTGCACCTAGTTACTATCGATTTAAAAAACATTTTAAACCAACGAAAATATCAAAATGAAATTCTTTTTGAAAACTACGTTGAGAAGTAGATAATTTTACGGCGCAACATAGGCAATTTTATCACAAAGTTATCCATTATATTTTATTAAAATACAAGCTAGGAGGAAACATTGTCATCATAAAGAGGCATGTAGAACAAACCTGCTGTATATGCACCCATTTAAAAACATGTCATTGCCAAAACAACTTGTTTGTAACTGTTTAATATAAATTTAGACCGAGACGACATGTTTGCGGTACTGTTCTTGAAATTTATATTTGCTGGAAGAAAATAAATATATGTCACCACTGAGATGACTCAAGTTACCGACTAATTGTATGAGGCATACAGTGCAAAGGTGACCAGTGCATCTGGCACAGTGAGTAATTTATTAATTAATTTATAAATCAAATTATTTTGTGTAAACAGACCCGACTACTTAGGGTCAACTTAACTATAAAAAACACATAGTTGGAAATAAATTCTGAGTATACATTTATTTAAGAAACAAATATAGATGAATTTTATAACAAATAATATCGTCTAATTTTAATAGTTTTATTAGTATCACAGTAGTATACAACTGTTCATATTGAGCTTTTTCATATTTTATAAATAAATAGTTTTTTTAATTTTTGGTAGTTATATCTTGAAAGTTTTCAAAAAAAATAAAATGATTTTTTTAAAATTACAAAATAGTTCAATATTGAAATGTTGAATGGAGAGCCAATAAAGGCCGAAGAAAAAGATTCTAATAATAAATATTCTAAGATAATCAGCGTCTTTAAAAATTGCGGAACACAAAAATGTCAACCTTTCACGTTTTTTACTTTCCAACCTTAAAAAGTAATTACTAAAATAAGTCTAAAATTCAAAATTACATCATGGGATTTGTTAATACAAAAACAGTTAACGAATGTAAATATTTTTTTCAATATTTGACTTTATGTGGAATGCCTCTTAGCGAATGGAAACTGTTAAAAATGTCTTGCCTTTTTGAATTTTTCCAAAAGAAGGAAAATAAAATACGTTTTATACAACAAATTTCTACTACATCTTGTGAGTTGTGTACATACATGATTTGAAAGCTCTGCTTGCAATTACCATGCTGAGCTTTGTATGAAACTGCCCCGTGTACTGGTTCTAGTCGACACATGACAAAGCCAGGCAATCTCACACATCAGCATTAAACCTTCGTGTACACCGACTGAGGTTGGAAACAGGACAAAACAGATTGTGAGTGAGGTCTCTTGGGTTAGCATTAAACGTTCTTGTAATCTGGGTCAAGTATGCAAAGTCAAAAGCGAATTGTATTTATGCCCTCTCGAGACACATTTTAATCTCCAGGTACCACGACTTGTGGTGAGAGTTATTATAAAAGTTTATTAGCAAAGTAAGTTCCGTATAAGTATTTCTTTCTACTCTTTCTACTATTTTATAAATAAAATTCTCTTTCTATAAATTTATTCTTCCATTTATATTCTCATTTCTACAAACACATATTTCTTCAACGTTTTTGAGAGGCTTTATTTTTAAAAACGAGACCATTCTAAAGCAGTACCATAACTTAATCTGTTCCTGGTTGGCGTGCCACTGTAGCCTCACGTTAGTTCTACCAAATTTAATGTATCCTTGCTTATGATTTCTTTATTACTAGATCGCCACTATACCCTGTACCACCTGTAGTGGCTTTATGCTTCTACATTCATTACAGTCCTACCTGTAGGGACAATCCTTTCCAATGCTATGTAGGCGCTAATATTGTCTCAGCCTGACTGCCTAGTTGGGAATTATAAATATCCCCAAGATAAATTCAACTCGGCCTAAATATTCATGCTCTTACTCTTTGAGTTATTAAACGGTATGGTCCGCTTTTTGTGTTCATGCAACAACGTTAATACATTAAAGATCGTTTAAAATTCATCTTCAATTTAAATATTTATTTAATTTAACTTTTGTGCCATGCAAGTTTAATCCTAAACGTGTCACATACTATACTGATTAAATAATACACTAATTTTACCTATATTCAAACCTAGTTTAGCGGAAAGGTATTTAGCAGACAACCCTATACAGCGGGGCCACACGTCCTAAGTGAACATAATGGAGACGTAGGGGAAGCGGCACGTAGCCCTGTCAGTTGTATGCCATGCATTTACAATCAGACCCCCTTTCTCTCGCTCGTGTTACACAAACGTCATCAAGTAGAAACCAAAACATTCCTTATAACCCTAGACTTGGTTCGAACTTAAGCCATTACTTGAGTAGAAGTGCGCTCTCCTGACGTCACAAACATAAAATATTTAATACGTGCTAAGGCTCTGAATGTGTTTTCATTTGTAAATGGATATTTAGGTCTATTATTAGTAGATTTCTATTTTTTCTAGGTGAAATGACGTCACCTCAACCATAGTCAGTATTTTACTAAATAGTAGCAAACAACTTTTTTAAATTAGAATTTACAAATGTCTCTATCTTAAAGTTACAAATACTGATCACAACCTGTAGAGGACAGACAGACACACACACACACACACACACACACACACACACTGCAACGTCCCTCCCCCACTTTGCAGAATAATATATTTATTATTATATTTATATATCTGCTACTCACACAGTTTTGTGTAACGTGTTAAGATCCCTAAATTTTGTCTTGTGTTCCCGCGTAATGTACCACGCCCAAAAGCAAGTCTATTCCCGCTGACATCTACCTTAACGATTGTATGACCTCCCCTAAGATGGTTGGCAGGTTTATTAGGTCTGTATTTAGTCATACATGTAAGTAAAATAGTCAGCTATAAAGAAGGAACATTTATATGAACACACAAAATTTTCAAAGAATCTTACCGCTTCATGAGATCTGCAGATACAGCAAGGGGACGTGCAAAATATGATCATGTTTAAGATACCTATTTTAAAAGGCTCATGTGTTCTTTAAACATGATCTACCAGTAGACATCGTCTCTGGGCTTCAATACAAAAAAACAACTAATTTTTAGAATAGCTCAATAAAATTGTTCTCAGGAGAGAACTCGTTTGAAAAAAACATTAGGCTCTGAATATTATATATTTATTAATTAATGAAATTTAATTAAAAGTGTACTCTGATTTTATAATCATTATTTATCAGTTGGAAAAAACTAAAAGGTTTTATTGGTTGTTCAACACAGGATAAATTCAAATACTGTAAGTTTTTATAATGCATTTAATTACTGATTTAAACTAAACTAATTTTCTTTTCAAATAAAACATATTTAGATCTCTCTTTATCTGCACAAATTATTAATTAAAAGTTCGTTAATTTTCACATATTTAAAATCTACATTTCATATACAATTCATTAATTACATTTACACATCTTAAAAAAAAATATTTTAAAATTTAATCTAATAAAATATTTTATCTGCTTATTTCAAGATTGAATTGGTAAATTCACATTTTATTATAAATAATTTTAAAATATATACTATTCAGTAAATCTGGTCTTCTTTAAAATAATTGGCTTATGGCCAAAACCACTTTGTAAATTTAATATTTATTATTCATTATTTCAAACAATTTTGTTATACTATCTAATTATATTACTTTTAAGATTTATTTAATTATTCAACATAGAATGAAGTCATTGTTTAAGTTTAATTGTAATTTGAATTTAATAAATTTAACTGACTAAATTTGACGTTAATTCGTATATAATAGAGAAAATGACTTGCCAAAGAATTCCCTGCCGGTCCTGGAGTCCTCTCGTCTGGATTCCCTGGTCCCTGGACATCGGAAGTTTCCATCCCTGGTCAGTCGATGGAAGTCTTTCTCCATTCCCGCGTCCTGGAGGCTGAGTTTGGAGCCCTCGTCCATGGATGGAAGTAGACGGCAGGAACGTGGCTATTTTGGTCCCATCTGGCCGCGTGATGATTCTAGGCGCGATCCGACATAGCGGCCGTTAGCACCTCGTATTAAAAATTTTTTTCAGACTGCCTTAGAGGTCCATAAGATCCTGTATTTATTGCAGCTATGTCAGCCTTCCCCTCCTCTCTCCTCTCGTCGCTATCTCCGTGCTTGTTTCTTGTACGGGCGGATTGGACAACGTATTAGTTTTAACCTGCATAATTTTGTTATCTGTTTTAGAACACTGAAAAATGTCTATTATTTTCAAAGGGCTTTAACTTTTTTGTTATTTGAATTTTTTAAATTCTATTTTCACTACTGTTTATTATGGATTTTTCTGGTCATTTCAAAATGTTCGATGATAGTTCTACGTGACCTAGTTCTCAAGTTAGCATTTTTCGGCACTTGGAAAATTTTCACTTCACTCTCGTTTGTCAAATTTAGTTAGTTATTACAATTTCATGCTATCATAATTTTTAATTTGTCTTAATAATACTTATTCAAACTTTTACTGACTTCTTGGCTCTTTACTATGTTTATTATACCATATCTTAAAACCTTATTATTTAAATATTAAAAATGTTATTGAAAAATAAGAAATTATTAATTTCTTAATTGAAACGTTAATTCAGACCGTTTCAATACACACACACACACACACACACACAGCCAATTATACGCAGAGACATACACACACACAACTCTATATTTCTCTCCCTCTCTCTCTTTGTCACAAACACGTACATATGTCTATTACAATTCCTCCAAACATGAGACATTTACAGAGAAACAAATATAGAGAAATGCACATATAAATTTTATTTGATACTAATGTCTTGCAATTCCAAAAAAAATCTTACTCCCCGCTAAAAAAAACAAAAAATCCTAAACAAACGTTTAGAAAACAAAAGCTTTCTCGGAAAAGATTGCTTTCGCAGATAGGTAGGGATTTTTATTCACAGCTTCGAGGTTGATACTGGGATACTAAGCCCAAAGTGTTTTAGTAAATGTTTTTTTGAAGAAATAAAAATTAAAAAGATTTTGATGTACACAGAGATATTTAGGCTATGAATGCTATTAATGTCACGCTGAAACAATATGAATACTTATTAAATTAATTCGATAGTTTTATATGTAAATAATTACCTACAGTGTAAATCTAGACTAAAATTACCAAGAATAATAAGTTTTTTAAAAGTGACATGTTATTTCAATTTTATAATAATGTGGGCTACACTATATTTGATAAAAAATTGACAATATAATTTTAACTCAAAAAATATCTTTATCAATGAATTTTTTCAATGTTCAAATTAAAATTCGTAGTTTTTAAATTGGACTCGGTAATTTAAACAATAATTGGCTAAATTAAGCATTATTTGGAAGGAAGGCTTCTTCTGTAAAAACGTATGTATTCGATATACACGATATATCTACGGCGATGTGAAAGTGAGTACGTTTATGTATATGTAATTGTGTTTCCATTATACTAAAAATATCACTTTCTGATAGGCAAACAGAAACCCCACAACGAATAAATAATTTGAATAGCAATCTCTCATCTGACATCTCGGTTGCCAATAAACGTATTTCTATTCAGTTTTATGTTTTCCTTTCACAGTCGAGTATAAAAATCGAAACCAAACGCTTTGAAATGGTTTCTCGCTTTGTTAACCACAGAAGAAAATATAAATAAACAGAATCGTAAAGTGTTGTTACAATACTTCAGAACAATAGAATCAAACAGCATGGCATCAGCTGGTTGCTTTCCCAGCGGTATTAAATTATATGGCTGCTGTAACAACCCCGACACGCAGAATCAGGCGATTTGTTTACAAAAATGTAGAAGCGTTTAACGAAGCCTCAGTTTCAAAACATCACAATAATTTGTTTCTTATTTATATTTAAAAATATCTATTTGTATTACAAACCTTTAGGTTTTGAATATAATTTGAGTAGCAAATGCAACCAGTGAAATAAATCAATCGAATTCGATTGTTGCAAACAACGGAGAAAGAACGAGGTAATGAGAACATTGAAGTAACAAATAAGTCAAATATAGAGATGTAGCTTTTACGATAATACGAAGCGGGGCTGTGAGGAGGAAAACAACTAAGTTTAGGCCGAGAGTAGCTATAGCGAGTAAATCAACCTTGTTTAGAGATAAAATTATATTCGTTCACGCTTCGCGATGTAAGGACACAATGAGATTCGCAAAAACGTTCCTAAAATAAAAATCAATGTTGTATAAGCTGACAAGTGAATAAACTTACAAAATATACCAAGATATGCAGTTTGAACAATCGTAGGTTAAGGGAACAACACAGTTAAGTCGATAACGTTGGTAAAGGATTTGTGGCAGAATTTTAATAATAGACATGATGTAGATATGAACTCAAAACACAGCAGGAATGTAAGGCTATAAAAATAGGAAGAGTTCATCGAGAATGTACGCTTTTGAAATTAGAGGCTGGCATTAAAACTCCAGTTTAAAAAAATATTGAGAATTAGTTAGGACAAAGATAATAATGGAGAAGGTAGATGCGCTTAAAAAAGAAAAAAATTCTGCAATAAGTGAGAAAAAAGAGAAAACGAAAGAATGAAAGATAGGGAATAATTATATTAGAAAAGGGAAGAGAATAACTAAGTTGCTACCAATAATTTTCGGGAGTAAATGAATGTTCGCCACAATGTTAAGAATACCTTTAAAAAACCTATTAAGATGAAAATGTATATGACAGAAGTACATAATATACAAACACAGATAAAGAATAGCATACGATAGCACTCTATAAGGATCGGAGAAAGCTGGTTTTATAAAGACATGAACGTTGGAATTGCAAGAGAAAATAAATAAATAGGAACGATGAATTCGAGATTTAAGTATATAAAACAATTAAGAAAAGAGAAATGTGAACCCCGCTAAAAAAAGTGTTTGATTAGATAGGTGAGCAGGAATTACCCTATTAAACCTAATTCCTTCCGTTCAATATTTGTATTTTTTGGCGTCTGTTTTTGTAATAAGCACGTTTTCTGAACATTTATCTTAGAGAAAACATTCATATACAGTCCGATACAATCAGATACGGCCAGATACAATCAGATACTGAGAGAAGATTTTGTCTTGGAGAGAAGGAATGGAGAAAATATCATCACAGATATGTTACACAAATTGTAGCTAGGTAAAAATGTGAAAAAATACAGAATATCAGGCTTAATATGATAAAACCGCTAAACACTTTTAGGAAAAATAAATAGTTTTCAGTTGAAAACACAATTTTGCATAACAAGAGCTGTATGAAGGTGGAAAACTTATTACTTACTAAATGTTTTAAATATTTCTAAAGTCTGGACGGTAAGTTATTGAGAAAATATAGTAGGCGAAAGCACATACACCTTGTTGGAAATATCTATCTTTGAAGATCAGCTGATAATGGACTCACAACTCTATCTCTAGCCAAGTGGTTAAGCCTCGTATGAATATAAGGCTGATTTGGGATTATGAAAATAAAATTGCTTGACACTCGGAGTAGGGCCGACAGAAGTGAAAACTTTTCTAGCCACGTCAACAGGAATTTTTAATTGAAAAAAACATGAAATTAAAACATTAAATTTTACATTTAAAACCAATATTCGAACTACAATAGAACTACAAATTAGAGCGAATAATTTTGTAAATATTTTATTGAAAGCCCCAAAAATATGAATGTATACACTTTTCTATCAATATATCTATATCTTTGTTTGCGGAATGTAGTTAATAAAGACTAATACTTATTGCACTTATTATTAAATTAATGTTGGTAACAAAAACAATTATTGAATAAAATATTTTTTACATAAATTATTTCGTAGTCAGTGCTTAAAAAGTAACAGACGCAGTCGCTAGTATGTTTTCATTTACAAAACCGTTAAAAATACATCATTTATTAATATCTTTAAATTGAACTATTTGTATTGGGATTTGTTATTTCTAAAACATAACCTAGAACAAAAAGTCAGCTGTTGAATGACATTATTTGTTATCATTTAATTCATTTTGGGGAGCTCATTGCTTAAACTGATGAATATTATACTGTCGCGGAGTTGTATGTATATATCCATCCAATAAGTTTCTATAGGTGTCCCTATAGCAGTTATCACTTAAAAATAAAAATAAAAGCATTATTTTATTGTGACAAAAATCTTTAGAACATATAGGAAATGTTTGCGAACTTAAACGAAACATAAAATATCATAGATCTTAGTTAAATATAGGCAAATTGGTAATTGATAAATATGTTTATAGAGCAGAGAAAAAATGTAGTTTATAAGCAATATTCCAAAACACTACAAAACGTTCCACATACCCTTATCTTACAGACTACTTTGTTTAGTTTTATATTCTACTTGCAAAATGAAGATTTTAACAAAAAACTCTCTGAAGTTAGTTTTTCCGTAAAATGTAGTGACATCGTCCCCACAATTAAATTTAAAGAAGTCGATACCTGTGTGTGTGTGTGTTTTTGACTATTTTATTGGGGGGGGATAATGGGCTGGATATAGTAGACCCTTATTTTAAAGTAGCCTACTCTTGGTTTAAACATATTAATATTTATTAAAGACCTTATGCTTTAACTTAAATTTAAATAAGTTAAGAATTAGAATGAAGAAATTATATCTGGATTATACAAAAGACAGCTTTGTTACACACTTCTTGGTGTATAATCTGAACACTTAAATTGCCAACGTAAAAACTCTCACCCCAAGAATGCACTGTCAATGGCGAAATATAAACGCCGAATATTTAGACGTAAAACCAATCAAACAGAAATTCTTCGACAAATATCTTCTTCTTCCTCGCAAACGCAAATCTACTGGCTATCAGATTAGGTAGGCAGTTTATTTTAGCACTGATGTTTCTTTAGAGGTAAAGTGAGAGGAAATTACTTTACGCGCTGTCAGTTTCCGATGTAACTTAGGCTTATTTCGAACACGGATTTTATTTAAGATAAACGTTTAGAGTCGTCCAATGGCAAATATATTGGGGAAAATTATAAAATAATTTAATTAAAATTCATTAATTATTAAGTAGGAAAAATAAAAACCCTGAGTAAGAAAAGTATTCTTGAAAGGAGTTTGAAAAGGTTCGATTGAACAAAGATTATTTTATTTTGTGTTAGCACATTTAACGACAAATTTTAAACTTCAAGAGCTAAAAAGGTCAACATAGCATTGTTTCCCTGATATTCAGGTTTAGTATTTTCACAGTAATAAATCTTGTAATGAATCCAAAACATACATAACACATGATTCATTATCTTAAACGTAACAATACATTCCCTAAAACCAAAACATACATAACACATGATTCATTATCTTAAACGTAACAATACATTCCCTAAAAAAAGTAACTGCCCCCTAAATATGTTTTTAAGTACCTATTATATTGAGTTTATATCTTTAAACCGTGTATGAGTTTTAATCTTTAGTAATTTGTTTTATTTGTTATTTTTGATTTATTTTTTGTGGTATTGGGGTTCTTTTCAATATTTTCATTGTATTACATATGAGGTGGTTTGAAATATTTCAACAATTTCTTTTGAAATAAAATGATAAATTGATTGCGTTGTCTTCTGCGGCAAGTTAGGTAATAAATAATAAAGTAAGTTTATGCAAGAAAACTCATTAGGACATCTCATCTGTTACACAAGTTACGCGCAGGTTACTCCAAGGACTATAAACCTTTCTGTTTGCAGACAAAAATATTTCATAGTATTTTAAAATTTAATTTTTTAAAATATCTTTACCACAATATTATCTTACTGTAAGTTGAGTATTTTATCATTCAATAAAAATGAGTATTTATCATAAGCATAAATCGGGTATTTATCTAAATGAATAAATAAAGTAGCAGGTGAAACCCTCTCCCGTCCAGTATTTTGAAAATGGTTGTATGGTATAATGTATTTATTAAACTATAATTAAATTTATTCACTAACTTTATTCTTTATACCCGCAGAGACTTAGCGGGTCAATTGTTTTCCTTAACAGCTGTATCTTCCGACTAACTCAGGCAGACTGGATGTCTGTTTGTATCGTTCTAAATGAATAGACTTAGCGGGTCAATTGTTTTCCTTAACAGCTGTATCTTCCGACTAACTCAGGCAGACTGGATGTCTGTTTGTATCGTTCTAAATGAATAGACTTAGCGGGTCAATTGTTTTCCTTAACAGCTGTATCTTCCGACTAACTCAGGCAGACTGGATGTCTGTTTGTATCGTTCTAAATGAATAGACTTAGCGGGTCAATTGTTTTCCTTAACAGCTGTATCTTCCGACTAACTCAGGCAGACTGGATGTCTGTTTGTATCGTTCTAAATGAATAGACTTAGCGGGTCAATTGTTTTCCTTAACAGCTGTATCTTCCGACTAACTCAGGCAGACTGGATGTCTGTTTGTATCGTTCTAAATGAATAGACTTAGCGGGTCAATTGTTTTCCTTAACAGCTGTATCTTCCGACTAACTCAGGCAGACTGGATGTCTGTTTGTATCGTTCTAAATGAATAGACTTAGCGGGTCAATTGTTTTCCTTAACAGCTGTATCTTCCGACTAACTCAGGCAGACTGGATGTCTGTTTGTATCGTTCTAAATGAATAGACTTAGCGGGTCAATTGTTTTCCTTAACAGCTGTATCTTCCGACTAACTCAGGCAGACTGGATGTCTGTTTGTATCGTTCTAAATGAATAGACTTAGCGGGTCAATTGTTTTCCTTAACAGCTGTATCTTCCGACTAACTCAGGCAGACTGGATGTCTGTTTGTATCGTTCTAAATGAATAGACTTAGCGGGTCAATTGTTTTCCTTAACAGCTGTATCTTCCGACTAACTCAGGCAGACTGGATGTCTGTTTGTATCGTTCTAAATGAATAGACTTAGCGGGTCAATTGTTTTCCTTAACAGCTGTATCTTCCGACTAACTCAGGCAGACTGGATGTCTGTTTGTATCGTTCTAAATGAATAGACTTAGCGGGTCAATTGTTTTCCTTAACAGCTGTATCTTCCGACTAACTCAGGCAGACTGGATGTCTGTTTGTATCGTTCTAAATGAATAGACTTAGCGGGTCAATTGTTTTCCTTAACAGCTGTATCTTCCGACTAACTCAGGCAGACTGGATGTCTGTTTGTATCGTTCTAAATGAATAGACTTAGCGGGTCAATTGTTTTCCTTAACAGCTGTATCTTCCGACTAACTCAGGCAGACTGGATGTCTGTTTGTATCGTTCTAAATGAATAGACTTAGCGGGTCAATTGTTTTCCTTAACAGCTGTATCTTCCGACTAACTCAGGCAGACTGGATGTCTGTTTGTATCGTTCTAAATGAGATAGACTACATTAAAAATCTCGTTAGTGTTTACAAAAACAGATTTAATTTTGAAACAAATAAAATAGTCGAAATATTACAATTTGTATAAAAATTGCTTTTTACGAGTTCCTAAAATAAAATACAAAAGTTTACGATCTTTAAAAAACGTTTTGAGACAAAGCTAAGATAATGCACGCTGGTATCTTGTATTTACTGATTTATTTCTAATACAAAAATACAAAAAATTCAATTAAAACATACCTTGACAATCGCTTGAACTAACGTGGCTTGTTTAGCACATGTAATTTATATACGCCGTTAAATCTCGGAAATAATAAATTAAACGTGACACAGCCACTTATAAAACATTTCCCCGTTGTTAACAAATTGTGAAAATTAAATTAATAACAGTTTTAAAAAAATTTTAATTATTACAAGCCCATCGTCATCCTCTCTGCAGCATAGCTACTGGAATATACAATAAAAGCTTTTTCTCACGTTAATTAATGTAACAAATATTTATGCAACATACTAAATTGTATCCAAGATTTTTCATCATGTTACGCAAGCACTGAAATCACTCAACCAAAACGCACACGTCGAGCGAGATCTATCTTAGATGCGTTAATCAATATTTCTGATATCGCGGTTATGTAGGCCTAACGTACTCCCAGTTACATGTTTCATAACAATCAATATAATGCTCTATCTAGCATCCTTTCAACGAACGAAACCAGAGTTATATTCTGGGAAGTTTAAAAACCAACACCCATTTTAAACGATCACATTTCCATATCAAGTGTAAATAAAAACATTAAGAAAATTCCACAGGTTTGTAAATAATGTACTTTGATATGGTGTAAAGTAAGCTATACTGGGAAGTGAAGCTAGATGTCTCTCCGACTGATACCTTTTAGTTTAATTTACTTTTTCAACCTTACAAAGTCAAGAGATACGTGGTAACCGGGCCCACATTATTTTGCAATATTTTCCCACATGACGCAATATTTTGCAATACATTCGTATCGCTAAGAATGTCTAACAATATCCATCGTTTACTTTGTACGATGTCCTTAAATCATAAAAAAATAATTTGAAAAATTCAAAGATTATGTGAACTTTGTTTTTAATTTTAGACTAAATTAAAACTAAAAACATTCAAATAAGATAAATGTAAAAATAAAATGTAAATGTAAGGCAATATATATATTTTGTATTATTAACTAACATTACTTGTTAATTGTCAACAATAAAGTAAAAAGTGATAACGCGAAAGATTTTGATTTTGATCGAAGAGTCAAATTCTAAAGTCAAGTTTACACACGGTTTTGATACATGTGTTTTAAGAGTTTTGTCCTTTTATTTTATGTTTTACTAATGTTTTTTAGATGGTTGCTAAAATTTAATAGAATCCACACATTTGGCTTATGAATTAATTTATTTTCTCTTAATACTTTGATAAGAACTAAAAATTGGCAAACTCTTTATTTACTGGCGTTAAACTGATTGAGAATCTAAGCTTGTTTAACTCACGGTTTGTTTTCAAAATATCCGCTAGGAAAAATTATTCGTTAAACGTTTGAATTAAAATGTAGTTTGTATGGAACATAGAGACGAGCAATTTGTAAAGTTTGGTTTGCCTGTGGATTTCAACAACATTATAAACTGGGAATAGCTTTAGGGGTTGAAATAAATTATGGGAAAACTTTTCAATGCTTGATTATATGAGAGACCAATGGTGCTCTTGATTGGTTAGATTATTTTGGTTGTTAGTTTGAGAAAAGTTTTAAATAGATATTTAGTTTCTAATCAAACTTGCTACTCAAGTTAAAACAAAGTTATATACTAGAACGTATTTTAGAAGTTTTGAGAAATAAATACACATGAATTTGAAACTGATACCATGTTTATTGTATAACTTTAAAACGAAATGGTTTTATTTTTCAATATATTTTCGATTTATTACGTAAATTTGAACTTAATACAACAACTTTGAGTTGTTATGTTTTAGGTTATATAACAGGAATTAAATAACATTTTAATAACTACGAGTATAAATAGTTTTACAATTGTTTACATACTTGGCTTGTTGAAGAAAACTTTGACTTAAAAGATTGCAGTAGATAATTTGGAAGAACGAGTCCTATCTTTATTTAATGCAAATGTTGAATCTCTATTTAAAATGGTTTATTGTGCTTTATTTAGCTGTATCGAACTTGTATTAACATTTGTAATATATTTCCCTGTGCGATTAAAAACTAGGAACGCCCATAATGACAAGATTTAGGTCAGTTCCGTTTCCAGATAGAGATCAAGTAATCAAGCAACTGGAAAGTAACCTATAAATATTTTCCTGAGCTTTTGGGTTAATGTTTCTAGAAATAAAGAAAATAATTTAAGTATACTTTCTGAACAAAGCATTTAATAATGTAACACATTAAATTTAAATCCAAACATTTGTTAGAAAAAAATTGAGAGAAAAAAGGGTACATCGATTCAAACTTACAGTAAATGTCGTCTTCAATTGTTGTAGATAAATAATTTGGTCCACCTGTCAACAAAACGTAAAGTCATTTTTAATAATTGTTTTCTTTTGGTTTCAAGTAAATATTTGATATGGTTAGAAATTAGTTTGCATTGTACATCCAATGTAATTTAACCCATACTATAACCCAGAAAGTTTCTAATAGATAAAAATAACAATAAGTATATTTTACATCTATATGGTTATGTTGCGATTAATCACAATTAAATGTCATTATTTATTTCCTATATATATTTCTATGTTTATATTTGTATAAGTATTACTTCAGTAGTGACGACAAACCCATGTTCCTTCTAGCCTTACACCTTTTGGAAATTTATAAATGAAAGAAGCTTATCTAAAGTTTTAAAGGACTTCACCACATAATTTAGACTTACATTAATTATAATAGTCAAAAAGTATTAATTTGGAAAAATGAGGTCAAAACATTGGCAGCCTCAGAACGCAAATTAACCGGCGTAATATGTTAATTTAAGAAAGAGATTATTTTATAAAGATTGATAAAGGTTCTCCCAAACGAGAATAAATATCATGCTAGACAAACACCAGGGTAGATACTGTAGAGGCTTGCAGAAACGTAGAATAGGGTAGATAATTTCAATTTGGCAAATGAAACTAGATTTTTCCTTTTCCGAAAAACCAAGTAGGCTGAACACTTTCAAAAAGGGTTAAAATAATACTAATATTAACTACTGAATCATATTTTTAAATTCCTATGTGTAATAAATTACATACTGCTTGGAGAAACACAAAAGAATTTTTAAAAAAATAATAAATAATTTATTAGATATAATACCAAAATAAAAATAGTTTTAAAATAAAACCTAAATAAACAAAAAATGTAGATATTTTATTTTACTGGATATATTTGCGTAAGAAGGCGATGCCGCTGTAATAGACGCGCCAAAACCACCTTTAAACCTCTTCATATAACGCTGATGGACATAAAGCAAAACATGTTTACCAGACAGTGGAGGATCCACGTGTTGCATTAACCATTCTTGCCTAATAAAGTGTGCCGGATAGGAAGGCGAGTAACCGCCATTTTCTCTTTACGATTCGAAGAAATTGAAGATCGGTGACTTACAGTATTCTTGATTACTCTCATCTTTCCGCATACAGCTTGAAGTCATTCTTCATTGCAAGCTAAGAATATTGGATAAATAATTTTGTATGTAAAGTCAGATGTCATTACACTTTGTGATGTCACTTTGCGTCATACTTTTAGTCAATTTTTCCCCATCTTCAGCTTTCTAATTTCGGAGTATTCTGCAGTGCCAGACACCCAACAAAATATCATATCGACACCCTGTGTATTAAGCATAGAATGTCTCCGAACAAAGCGTTCTTAGTATCCGTTTTCTGAATCACAATGAGAGCTCGTTTCGAACATATAAGGAAAAGTAAGACTTTAGATGAAATAGTTGTGAAACTTTGAAAGTGTGAATAAGCTCCGCAGTAAAAACAGACAGTAATATTGCGACTTATAAGAAGTAAAAAGTTATTAAATGAATAAATAAAGTGTTTTACAATTAATTATATCCACGATCGGCTTCAATTTTCATTTAAATCAAATCCTTATTACAAATAAAAGATACTAATCAGTTGAATTGCCATATAAAGAACGGTTAGATTCGAAAACTGAACTTCAATTCGATATCAAATACAGCCCCGTAGCGTTTTCTTTGATTGAGGTTTTCATTACTATAAAATCATCTGTTTCAAATCGGATTAGAATCTGATTTTGAATTTGTACAGACAACATTATTTTGTCTGAAACATGTTTATGTGAACGTCTTTTTAAATAATACAAATGATTTAAAAAGTAAATATTTTTATTTAGTAAGACAATTTGTACCAAATACATAAAACCCCTACTTACATAACATTAAAGGTTTAATTAAAACTGTCTTGTTATGTTTATCAGAACTTTACAAAAACTATTAGTATTTTATCCCAATGAAATTTCTGAACTAAAATCTACGGCTACTGAAATATTCAAATAAATAGGGGTGGTGTTGTATGTGTAATCTATAAATATAGTAAAATTACATTGCTTTAAGAAAGTTTGGGTAGTTTACAATAATATGCTTGTTTGTGCTTACTTTTATAAAGCATAAAACCCCGAATATTCAGCGACCCTTCCCCTTACAAACTTTCATCTCTCTTCTGAGAGGAAAGCTCGATGATTTAATGACGTGAAAAAAATAACTGCTAAACTTTGAGCGTTCATTAAAATTAAAGATCCAGCAAACAAGTCTTTTGATGTTTATTATTTTCCGAAAACCATTCTATGATATAGCTTTTGTCGCATTAAATATGGATACATTTAATTAAGTCTTGAATGGGCGTTTTGAGAAGTTTTCAAGCCTTTTTAAATCATGATTCCTTATCTGTTTTAAAAGAACAGAATAAATCTCTTAAATAAAGTAACGAAGTAAGATGTATTCAAGCCTGTTGAAGTCCTTTTAAATTCTCGAATTTTTCTAGTTTTCTAAAATCACAAAGGATAGAATTTAATACATTAATGGATTTATGGGATTGTTTCCAATAGCCAACGAACGGGATAAATTAGCCTGATGATAGAGTTTATATATTCTCTATACATAAATGCACTGAGAATTGTTCCAAAGCTGTCAATAAAGTAGGTTGTTGCATTATGTTGCAGACCTAATAGATAACCATTATGTGTAGCGATTGATGTGAAAAATCTAAACATTTATGTAAGTTATGGGTTTGAGAGTAAATATAGGTAAAGTAGAGAATGACTTTTAGAAATATATGGAGGGTAGGGTCTGAGGGAACATATTTATATTTGGCAATCGAGCATAAATATCTTGGAACACATATACTAAACACCAATCTGAAGTTTGTGGAGGAGAGACAAAATAGTCTCAAACGTAAAGTTTGTAAAGGTTATACTCAGAAAAGCTATAACAGTAGCTAGGTGCTCTATAAAGTTTTAAAAAAAGAGAGTTTTTATATAGTGGAACAACTGGAGACGTCTATGCTGGGAGTGTTTGAAGAACGTCAAATTGGATATCATCTGTTTGAAAAAATGGAGACTTCTATGAACGTATCTCATCCATTGCAGCCTGACTGTTCAAATCGTCAAACCGGGACAGTAGCGACCGACCATCCTTTAGACATAAAAAATTTAATAATATAAATTTTTTGTATCTCTGATTTTCATCATTGTCTTTAGGTTTCCCCTAGTCATTAATTTTGAAATATACACACTATCTTTGAAACCTTTTTGAAGTGTTTCTTTTTCCACGTTTGATGCATATTCTATTCAGGCTCCGGTTGCTTTTTGCAATCAGTACAACTGCATTTAGATATGCTTTAATTGCCATCAGTATTGTTTAATAATCATGTCTTTATTCAATTCCTTCTTTAGTTCACACTCCCCTTGTATAAATCTTGTTACAATTTTCAATTGTCAGTAAAATACTTTTTATTCATCCAGTCATGTTCAAATATATTTTTTTAAACTTGTAGATGACACTTGATATTAATACAGGTTTTTCAAATATTAATTCATTAATTAAATATAATTAATTAAATATAGTTTTATATATATGAGAAAAACTTCACAAAATAGGAGAGTTGTGCAGTATAGTTATTTCGTCCCAAAGGACTTAAAATACGTGTAACATATGGTTTCATAAATCAGCTGATTTTATGTTTTAAAGGTTATGTGGTAGTACAGCTGTTTTAAAGCTTAGATTATGTTATTTTATTTATATTAATTGTAATTATTTAATAAAAAGTAATTAAAACGAAAAATGTTTTGTTGATCTAAATAGGAATTGAATAAAACTAATTATTACTTGTTTTAACATGCTATTCGTTCAAATAATTATGTCATCCTTGGTCAGCAAATTAACAATGAAGGTTAAGCAGTTAGAGGGTGTGCAGAGTTCGAATGAGATATTCATTGAAAAAAATATTATTTTTGCAAAAACCAACAGAAGATGCAATCAGTGTATAACCTGGTCCAAATCTATTATTTATGTATATTGTCTATTCGTTTTAAACGTATGAGGGAGCTACAGTACCATGACAGTTGGGAACAAAGGGACAGACGTAAAAAAATGTAAGCAATAATTTGTAGAAGGATACTAAATAATAATGTTATGAGCCATGTTTGCAATCTTTTGAATATTTTCAAAAAAAAGAAGGGGATATTAACGACTAATTTCTACGACCGAACAATCAATGATTTTGGGAATAAATCTTACTGTATAAAATCCAACACTACGATTATATAAAATAAGCGCTCCTCATTAAACCTTATAAGTTTTAATAGATATAAATGGAGAAACTTATTAAACAATAAATCATTATAAACAAATAAAACCTCTTAAACCACAAACACGTTTTATTTACGTCCTGATGTACATATCGGTTGCAAAGCAATCATCTTCAGAGGATATTATTTCAAGATCAACAATTGCTATGCAATCGAAATGTAGATTAGAAGGTAAATAAAATGTTTTTGTGGTTAAAGAGGTTTTATTTATTTATAATAAAAAAAACACACCACAGTCACTTTAAGTTATTATTGATTAATCATGTTTAATGTAAAGTAAAGAAAGTAATATAACTTACGTGTTAAAATACCTGATCTACAACATAACCTATGACATAAAATCAGCTGTTTTTTTAAATAAATTTCTACCACCTAATTTAGGTTAAGATAGTCTATGTAGCACCTCATAGCCATAACTATATTATATAAATCAATTGTTTTGTTATGAAAAATTTAGTTTTTTAACCAATTTTATTTTGTTAATATAAATATAAGTTTTGCCAAGTAAAGAACTCAAACTATTAAGTAAAAGTTTCTAAAACCTATGACCGAAAGTTGCAGATTTAATAAATAACCCTTTGTACGTAGAAAATACATACAATATTTATCGCTTTTATATAGCAGTCTGTCAAGCTAAGCGGCTCCACAAACATTGCCACATTGAGAAAGTTCAACCTCATTATACTCTAATAAACTTGAAAATACCTCTCTAGATCCAAGCGCCGACAAGCACATATCTCTCCTCGTTTCACTCATCGAATATATATAGCCACTTAGAAAGCATTTTAGAGCTACGCAAATTGCTTCTAATTTGCTAAAGCAGAACGATTGGCTAAGCGGTGTTCTTCATAGCCCGAATTCAGTTTTGATTTGACAGTTCGTGGAACAATATCTTTGCTCTCCAATATAAGTTTACGGTTTTTAAAAATAATTATAAGAAAATTTATTATTATTTTAGACTATAAAATGCGAGATTGTCCTAAAACGCTGTACATTTTAAGGTATCTACTCGTCCACCGTACGTGACTGTTGTTATTTTAATTACGTTTGACACGTTTCTGGACATAACCATCTTTTAAACAGAAGTAGTTTCGGGATACCTTGCGTAGATGAATGTCCTGAAATGCATCGATCATCTAAAATAACATAAATCTTACAAATAGTACTTAAAATTAGAAACTACAGTTTAACTAAATTTCCTCCTAATTTTAAAATATTAATCCTTAAAAAGCGGTTTAGCAATATTTTTTAGGCTTTCACCAAGTCTAAATTTCTTTAGTAGAGAATTATCAAGTTTTAATAATTTTTTATAGTAATTTAATAACCTTTAGAAGCTGTAATAATTATTTAGTAAAATTATTTAGTTATAGGTAAATACTATTTACCTACATGTAAAACATGGTTAAATTGTCATGCTTATAAAAAAACAAACGCCTTTAAACCAAAAATTTAAAATGAAAAAGTTTTCGGGCGTACTTTTTTAAAAAGGAAATGAATTATTCTGCTTACGTGGATAAGTTTATGAAACGTTTGTTTTTAAATATTATACTGCAGCATTGTGCGACATGTATATCGAGATTTTTTAAAAAATACATGGAATGTTTTTGAATTTCATACAAATATTTTGCTGATATTTGTAATTTCGAATATTTCCACACGGTAGTAGAAGATAATAACAAATACCATAAACTTACTTTAAAAATATCGCAACTAAAATCCCTCCTATGAAGAAATAAACACTTAAATCCGGAAAATAAAATTACAAATGATTGTAAAATTACCTATTACACTTTTGCTATTACTTGCGACCAGACGTTTTGTTAACTAAAGTTGTTAAATTGTTAACTTTGCCTACACTTGGAGGAAACGTTTTCGCCTTACGACTTCTTCAGCCTCTTTCAAAAGTAATTAACAGCCAGTTCGTCATGAACAGGAACAAAATTTCGATTGTAAAATATTTTTAAATAATTCAAAATTCTATTAAATATTATTCATCAGTTGGGGACGAAAATCTTGAAATGAGATATTTACTGGTTTATTGGTATTAGGAATGTAATAGGGTTCTATTTCTCAGGTATGTTTGTTATGAGGAATATTTCATAATTTGTTTTCCTTTGACAGTTTCATACAGTTTTCCTTTGGAGAGTTATACCCATACAGTGTATGCCATATCGATATGACTAAAATGAAACATTAATCCAAGCTCACGCTATCTCTGTCTCTCTTTCCTGTTTGAAACTTTCGTTACTAAATAAATAATTGTCAAAATTACTGAACTGAAAAACATATCAAAATAATAAACCATTTTTTTCGAATTTGTACACAAACTTGATTTTAATGTTAATTATCATATATCTTTAAACTTGGAAATTATAGTTTTAATCCTATCGAATATATATGCACGATCTAATCATAAAGTTAGGTTTATTTGAAAAATCGCATTGCTAAATTTATGATCATCACCTTTTTTAAAGCTCAAGGTGAATAGATATAAATATTTAAGCAAAAGACTTAGTGTTATCAACAAAATTTAACTATTGGATTGATTTAGTAATTTTAGCAAACTGAATGCTAGCATATTGCAGGTTCAATATTGGGAGATTGAAAGCCATGTACGAGTATTAACAGATTGAAAGCCACACACGAGAATTAACAGATTGAAAGCCGCATATTAGTCAATTGAAGTCTAATATTGGCGCATCACAGTAAGGTTGATCAGGCTAAACAATGTACGCTCAAATAAACACATTAGATAATCTCACAGAATATCATTGGAAACCTTTTAAGGCAATGAATAGCTGTTTATAGAATTGAATATTCAAGATTCATTAAGTTTTGACTTTTCCTGATTAATTAAACAATATTTTTAAATGTTTATTTATTGTAAAGTAAACCGTATTATTGTAGATTATTGTAGTATTTATTACAGATTAAGAAATCAGAATACGTTTACAGCTTTTATTCTACAACAAATAATGGCCATTGAAGTATTAAATGGGTCCGAAGTCTGTGGTTGTAAGAAGTGAAACAAAATAACACTGAGAACGAATTAAAGTAGCTTAAGATAAAGGAGCTAAAGTAAACCAAGAAATGGTGTGAGCATTTAACCAAGAAATAGTGGACACAAGATTTTCAACGGAAACGAAAAACTTGTTTGTGGTTGGAGTCCTAGATTAGGTTAGGGATTAGCGTTTGTTTTTTAAAGAAAATGTTTCTCGTATCTTTGGACGATTTAATTACTTATCAGACTCGTTTGATTCACTGGTCGTTTTAAAGCAGCCTTAAAAGTATAAAGTAGCCTTAAACGTGTTTTTCATTTCGAAATTTGAGTATATTTTATTAAAAGTAATATTATATAATGAAAATAATGACAATCACCAACTACAAGTAATTATTTGAATTTCCTCCGTTTAAAGAAATATTTATTAATTTTGGGACATCGGACGTGAGTGAATGTGCAAACAAAATTTTACCTGATTTAAAAATTTTTCAGTATTACGGAAAAATAAGAAAACTTTGAGATGGCACCCCAAAAAGTAACCTAGATAACACACACATACTGCACACGCACACACACACACACAAACAAACACACACACACACACACACACAAACGCGCGCGCGCACACACACAAACAAACACACACACACACATACGCACAAACACACACACACACACACACACACACACATACACACACACACACACACACACACACACATACACACACACACACACACACACACAGGTTTATAAAATATCAAAGTTTGTTTACAGAAATTATTACGGCAACCCTTCAAAGCAACCGGCATACACAGCTTGGCTACATTAAAAAAACCCAGAAAATTAGGCTTTCTCACGAGAGCTACCCGATTGACAATGAACTAGCCCCCGTGTTAGTGTAGATCGTTTCATTAGGGTTCACTAGCAGGAGGGATTATGTTACGCATCAACAGGTCAGCTGATGCTAGAGAACTTTATTTTATTATTTTTAAATAAGCAGAAGCTAAACCTGATACTTTTTAGATACATAACATTTCAGTATATTATTCTATTTTGTAAAAAAACTTTGATATTCTAAAATTTCATGAATGTTCTAAAGTGAGATTAAATGTATATTTTTCAAAATATTTGTTTGTTGAATATTTACTGAGGGATCACCACAGAGCTTTATTACATGTGCCAATTTTTTTAATAAATGGGCCAGATTGTTTAAATAATCTTATTAATTACAAATAATAATATGATTCCTAATATGTTTTAATATCTTAAAAGTAACACCTGGTAGATATTTTGACCGTCTAATGAAACACTAAAGTGTTAAAACCTAGAAGAAATCATCTTAAATCGTTAAAGTTCAGCTGAGACACAGCGCAATGGCATTCAAGCATAAGGCAACAGTAGGTGTTTGCATGCAAAACGGTTTTAATAGCTGACATTATTTTGCGAACGTAAAGTTTTGTAGATCAGTATCAACAAATGGGCATAGATTGACGGCTGCAAACATAAAACGGGAGGCATAAAATCCTGTTTAACAACATCGTTAGGCCGGAAGCACATCGGCTTTACTGCCCCCGTCCCACGGCGATAATGTCAAAGGAATTTTATCTTGCGAGGAAAAAATCAATTAGATTTAACTACGTCACTAGACAAATAGTGAAGCGGAGGAATTGGTGTAACGAAAGACCGAAGGCGACAGATCGTTAGGGATAACTTCTTACAATATTGACTTAGTGTAAAATTCTATGATCAAAAAACGTTTGGCTATGATAAGTAATTTGTCAGTGGAAATGAAATTACTGGGACAAATGACAGTTTACTTGTTCGCAAAGAAAATAAATACATTTAAAGGGCCGGCGCATGAATTGTTTAAGAGAAAAGAATCTATCATTATGATGACAAGTCTTTGGGATTCAATGTCGTGTCAGGTACAAATTACCGTGAACAAAGGGAACGAAAGATTCGAACCTTTCCGAAAGGCTCAATGAGCGGAGGGATATAACTGTAGAGCTAAACAAGTAGAACTTTTGAGGCTGACAGTATTATAGCTGCTGAGCAATACTTAATGTTATTACGAGCCAATTTGTAAGCTATTGTTTTAAAATATAAATAGTAATAAAACAAGCTTCAACAGGCTATTTATCTAGATTATTAAGTAATTTTTTATCAAGCTTCAACAAGCCATTTATCTATATTATTCAATAATCTGGTATCAAGCTAACAGAAGCTATTTATCTAGATTAACAACAGCCTTTTATCAAGTTTCAACGAGCTATTTATCTAGATTTACAAATATCTTTCATCAAGCTTCTACAAGCTATTTATGTAGATCAACAATAACATTCAAGCTTCAACAAGCTATTTATCTAGATTAACAAAACCTTTTATCTAGCTTCAACCAGTTATGTATCTAGATTTACAACAACCTTTTATCAAGCTTCAACAAGGTATTTATCTAGATTAACAATAACCTTTTATCAAGCTTCAACAAGCTCTTTATCTAGATTTACAATAACCTTTTATCAAGCTCCAACATACTGTTTAGCTAGAATAACGATCACCTTTTGCAAGCTTCAACAAGCTACTTACCTAGAATATCAATAACCTTCTATCAAGCTTCAACAAGCTGTTTATCTAGAATAACAAACACCTTCTATCAAGCTTCAACAAGCTATTTATCTAGAATAACAATAACCTTTTATCAACCTTCAATAAGTTATGTATCTCGATTTACAATAACCTTTCATCAAGCTTCTACAAGCTATTTATCTAGATCAACAATAACCATTTATCAAGCTGCTACAAGCTATTTATCTAGATCAACAATAACTTTTCATGAAGCCTCTTCAAGCTATTTATCTAGATCAACAATAACCTTTTATCAAGCTTCAATAAGCTATTTATCTAGAATAACAAACACCTTTTATCAAGCTTAAACACACTATTTAGCTAGAATAACAATAACCTTTTATCAAGCTTCAACAAGCTCTTTATCTAGATTTGCAATAAACTTTCATCAAGCTTCTACAAGCTATTTATCTAGATTAACAGTAAACTTTTATCAAGCTTCAACGAGCTATCTATCTAGAATAGCAATAACCTATTATCAAGCTTCAACAAGCTATTTATCTAGAATAACAAACACCTTTTATCAAGGTTCAACAAGCTATTTATCTAGAATAACAAACACCTTTTATCAATGTTCAACATACTATTTATCTAGAATAACAATAACCTTCATCAAGCTTCAACAAGCTCTATATCTAGATTTACAATAACCTTCAACAAAAGCTTCAACAAGCTATTTATCTAGAATAACAAACACCTTTTATCAAGCTTAAACACACTATTTAGCTAGAATAACAATAACCTTTTATCAAGCTCTCTATCTAGATTTAGAATAACCTTTCATCAAGCTTCTACAAGCTATGTATCTAGAATAACCAACACCGTTTATCAAGCTTCAACATACTATTTAGCTAGAATAACAATAACCTTTCATCAAGCTCCTACAAGCTCTTTATCTAGATCAACAATAAACTTTTATCAAGCTACAACAAGCTCTTTATCTAGATTTGCAATAACCTTTCATCAAACTTCTACAAGCTATTTATCTAGATTAACAGTAAAGTTTTATCAAGCTTCAACGAGCTATCTATCTAGAATAGCAATAACCTATTATCAAGCTTCAACAAGCTATTTATCTAGAATAAGAAACACTTTTATCAAGCTTCAACAAGCTCTTTATCTAGATTTACAATAACCTTTCATCAAGCTTCTAGAAGCTATTTATCTAGATTAACAAAAGCCTTTTATCAAGCTACAAAATTGATCAAAATGCTTTTATAAAACTTTAGTATCTTTCAAAACCTCCTTTATTTATATTTAACAGTTATTTCAACAAAAACGTGATTTTATATATAACCTCAACAAAATTTATAAAGGGTAATTTTGCGTTTATTCAAGCGTAAATACTGTCACCTAAGTTTTATGGTAATTCATTAAAACTTCAATAACTTTTAAAATTGAAGTTTCTTGATGTAATCATCTTGAATTCACTGATTAAAGTAATTTTACACTACTTAACTAAGTGAATACGTAATTGTTTACTTGCTGACGCGTTTCAAAACGATCGTACCTTTTTCGAAGCTAACCTACAGAGTAGAAGGTTAGCTTCGAAAAAGGAACGATCGTTTTGAAACGCGTCAGCAAGTAAGCAATTACGTATTCACTTAGTTAAGTAGTGTAAAATTAACTTTTAAAAGCTTTAAAATAATCGAATAGCATTATAGAATTTTTTAAACTCTAATATTCATGAATAATTATCAAATTTTAAAAACGAATAATATTTCATTTGAGTTTTAATAACTATTTCATCGTGCTGCAGCTCATGTAAATGAGCTCTAATCGAAATCCAATACTCATTTACTAAGCATAATGACCTTTTATCAAATTTTAACAGGTTTTCACTAACGTACAATAGACCATTATTGTACATCAATTGTATCTCATAATAAAGTACAATGAGCTTTATCGGACTTTAATAGGCTCTTAGTAAAGAAAAAAGGTCTTTATATTATTTCAATAGGTTTCTATTAAAGTACAATTTGTTTTTATGGTACTTCACTAGGATTTCACTAAAATACAATGGGATTTACGAAACTATAATTGACTTTAATAAAGTACAATATGCTTTTATTGTACTTCAAAAGGTTTTTACTACAATTACAAAGACTTTTATGAAACTCAAATAGGATTTCACTTAAGCGCAATAGGATTTTATTAGAGTACAATTAACTTCTAATTTATCTCAATAGGCTCTTACTAAAGTACAATGTGCTTTATAGTATTTTAATAGTTAGTTACTTTGTAATTCATTAGGCTTTTATTGTAACTATATAGGATTTTATTGTGCTTCTATAGACTCTTAAAAAAGTAAAATGGGTCCTATCGAACTTAAATAGTCTCTTACTAAAGAGCAAAGGCTTTTATTAAATTTCAATTGGTTTTTATTGTAACTATATAGGATTTTATTGTGCTTCTATAGACTCTTACAAAAGTAAAATGGGTCCTATCGAACTTAAATAGTCTCTTACTAAAGTGCAAAGGCTTTTATTAAATTTCAATTGGTTTTTATTGTAACTATATAGGATTTTGTTGTGCTTCTATAGACTCTTAAAAAATTAAAATGGGCCCTATCGAACCTAAATAGTCTCTTACTAAAGTGCAAAGGCTTTTATTAAATTTCAATTGGTTTTTATTGTAACTATATAGGATTTTATTGTGCTTCTATAGACTCTTACAAAAGTAAAATGGGTCCTATCGAACTTAAATAGTCTCTTACTAAAGAGCAAAGGCTTTTATTAAATTTCAATAGGCTTTTATTGTAACTATATAGGATTTTATTGTGCTTCTATAGACTCTTACAAAAGTAAAATGGGTCCTATCGAACTTAAATAGTCTCTTACTAAAGTGCAAAGGCTTTTATTAAATTTCAATTGGTTTTTATTGTAACTATATAGGATTTTATTGTGCTTCTATAGACTCTTAAAAAATTAAAATGGGCCCTATCGAACCTAAATAGTCTCTTACTAAAGTGCAAAGGCTTTTATTAAATTTCAATTGGTTTTTATTGTAACTATATAGGATTTTATTGTGCTTCTATAGACTCTTAAAAAATTAAAATGGGCCCTATCGAACCTAAATAGTCTCTTACTAAAGTGCAAAGGCTTTTATTAAATTTCAATTGGTTTTTATTGTAACTATATAGGATTTTATTGTGCTTCTATAGACTCTTAAAAAATTAAAATGGGCCCTATCGAACCTAAATAGTCTCTTACTAAAGTGCAAAGGCTTTTATTAAATTTCAATAGGCTTTTATTGTAACTATATAGGATTTTATTGTGCTTCTATAGACTCTTAAAAAATTAAAATGGGCCCTATCGAACCTAAATAGTCTCTTACTAAAGTGCAAAGGCTTTTATTAAATTTCAATTGGTTTTTATTGTAACTATATAGGATTTTATTGTGCTTCTATAGACTCTTACAAAAGTAAAATGGGTCCTATCGAACTTAAATAGTCTCTTACTAAAGAGCAAAGGCTTTTATTAAATTTCAATAGGCTTTTATTGTAACTATATAGGATTTTATTGTGCTTCTATAGACTCTTACAAAAGTAAAATGGGTCCTATCGAACTTAAATAGTCTCTTACTAAAGAGCAAAGGCTTTTATTAAATTTCAATAGGCTTTTATTGTAACTATATAGGATTTTATTGTGCTTCTATAGACTCTTACAAAAGTAAAATGGGTCCTATCGAACTTAAATAGTCTCTTACTAAAGAGCAAAGGCTTTTATTAAATTTCAATAGGCTTTTATTGTAACTATATAGGATTTTATTGTGCTTCTATAGACTCTTACAAAAGTAAAATGGGTCCTATCGAACTTAAATAGTCTTTTACTAAAGAGCAAAGGCTTTTATTAAATTTCAATAGGCTTTTATTGTAACTATATAGGATTTTATTGTGCTTCTATAGACTCTTACAAAAGTAAAATGGGTCCTATCGAACTTAAATAGTCTCTTACTAAAGAGCAAAGGCTTTTATTAAATTTCAATAGGTTTTTATTATACTTCTATAAACTCTTAATAAATTATAATAAGCTTTATCGAACTTTAATATACTTTTACTAAAGTACAATAGGCTTTTATTGTATTTCAATAGGTTTTTAATGTACTTCAATAGGCTCTTACTAAATTATAATAGGCTTTATCGAACCCTAATTGACTCCTACTAAATTACAATAGGCTTTATTAAGCTACTATAATATATATATAATGTATTTCAATAGGATTTTAATGTACTTCAATAGGATTTTAATTTACGTAAATAGGCTCTTACTAAATTACAATTGGCTTAATCGAACTCTAATTGACTCCTACTAAATTACAATTGGCTTAATCGAACTCTAATTGACTCCTACTAAATTACAATTGGCTTAATCGAACTCTAATTGAATCCTACTAAATTACAATTGGCCTAATCGAACTCTAATTGACTCCTACTAAATTACAATTGGCTTAATCGAACTCTAATTGACTCCTACTAAATTACAATTGGCTTAATCGAACTCTAATTGACTCCTACTAAATTACAATTGGCTTAATAGAACTCTAATTGACTCCTACTAAATTACAATTGGCTTAATCGAACTCTAATTGACTCCTACTAAATTACAATTGGCTTAATCGAACTCTAATTGACTCATACTAAATTACAATTGGCTTAATCGAACTCTAATTGACTGCTACTAAGTTACAATAGGCTTTAGTAAGCGTCTACAATACATATAATGTAGTTGCTTGATGTAATCATCTTGAAATCACTGATTAAACTAATTTTAAAAATACCTAACTACGTATTCACTTAGTTAAGTATTTTTAAAATTAGTTAACACATAACGTATTTCAATATTATGTTAATGTACTTCAATAGGCTCTTACTAAAGTAAAATGAGCTTTTTCGCAATTTAATAGATTCTTATTAAAGTTCAATAGGCTTTTATTATACTTCAGTAGGCTTTTGTTCTACTTAAATAGGCTCTTACGAAACTAAAATAGGTTTTTTCGTAATAAATAGGGTCTTAATAAAGTGAAAGAGGCTTGATCGAACTTAAATATCCTTTAACTAAAATTAAATAAACATTTAACAAACTTTAATAGGCTCTTATTAAAGTAACATAGGGTTTTTATGCTTCAACAGGCTCTTACTAGAGTACATCATTGCGTTATAAGCCTTCAATCGGCTTTAAAAACCTTTAAATGAGGTATGAATGGTTTTTATGCTCCAGACAGATTCGGTTAGAGGTTATACGCGTACTCTTTGACTAGGAACAATAATTTAGGTTTTATTGCTGCATTTTAAATTGATAGCTCTAGAAAAAGAAGGCCTCCTAAAACTAAATCCAAAGCAAGCTGATGTAATCACTGTGATTTCGCAGTTACAATGGTCTCCGATCTCTGAAGCACAAGCACAGGTCGGACTAGTGCCTTTCAGGGCAGCGTTTTGTGTAGGCAGTCAAAGGATGCCTTTGTAACTAAAGCACGCGCCATGCTGTAGCTTACCTATTACATTCCCCTAGGTGATCCCCAATCAGGCCACACAAAAGGCAACAGCTCAAGGACGCCAGTAGGTCAAATGTTTAGTGCTAATATTACTGTCTAAGAACTAGCAACAAAGCGTAAATATTGTTTTTGATTATTTTTAATATTTAGGGAAGTAAATTTTTTTTTAAATTAAAATTTTCCGATAGCATGAGTTATTATTTAGTAATAGGCCTACTCTACGTCAATTTAGAGTGGCTCGTAGGAAAAAATATACTACCTTTATAGGATCATTTTCATATTTCCAAATACAGTATATGTAACATTTCTTAGAAATTTACTATAAATCTTGATTGTATTTACAAGAGACCGTTTATCACGAACCGAAAATTGTCACAACTTTAGGGAAAACCACATTTACCAGACAGAAAATCGTTATGGTAGACAATATCTGAGCAAGACATAGCTCCTTCTCAGCCCTTAATTAGTTTAGTGCTACTCTTTGCCTCCCTCATTGTGTAGCACGAGGATGCACTGCATTGTGTACATTGTTTGCCTTACCACGAAATACAATTATGTCGTTGGAGTGAACACATAAGACACGACGTTAAAGGGATATGCTGTACAATGCAGTCTTAATGGATGGCATTCATGAAATTTATTTATGTAAATAGAGTAAAACCTAACAGACGTTTCATAGTATCTATTTAATTAGAGCACGAATGTATACATGCTCGTAGTTCTTGTGACAAACATAATTAACTTTTCTTTCCAGTAAATACTTGAATAAAACCGCAACCAATAATGTATTACTTAAACGAGCTTCTAAAGTATTTAGGTGATAAATTGATTCTTTTCGTAAAATGTAAACTTGAAAGATGTTTAAAAAATATATTTATTATTTTTTATTATATGTAATACAAATTTAAAACTTAAAATATGATTTAAATGAAAATAAAGTGTTAATATGAAAGTTTTATTATTTTGGTTTTCAAATGTTTAGATTTAAATGAATTTATACGACTAACTGACATTAACACTGATAAAAAAAACACAAGTTAGTAAAGGTTTTAGTGAATTGAACCAAAATATATTGTGATTTCAACACAATGTGTCAAAATCACGTTGGAAATTTGAAAATCCAGTTTTTAAAGTTTAATCAACAAAATGAAAACAAAAACACATACATAATTAAAAATACAAGTTTACATTGAACGTTTAGAAGTAATAGACTTAGAAAGAGTCTAAAAGACCTTTAGACATTACACACTTTCAAAATTACATAATAAGTCAAATAAATGTACGTAAGTATGGGATTTTAAAATGGTTAGCTTTTATACTTTTCTATACTTGTACTTTGTCAATCCGTAAAAAATCCGATCTCTAATTTTTTTTGAAAGATAATATTTCCAAACATTAATTTTAAAAAGGACAGTAAAGTTGTTTATATAAATCTCTTATAACTTAATTTGTTAAAAAAAAATACTAAAACAAAACCTATGAAACAAAAATAACAAAACTAAATAATAGGTATGTATGGTTTATAGAACGTCAACATTCTGAGCAGGGAATAGTTATTATTTTTAGCATCCAACCTGGGGTATTTACCAAAAAAAGGTTCAAGTACTGTATTTTAAAAGGAAACACTCAGAGGGCATTTATACGGTTTAAAAATCAATTTAGAGATGATAAAAAGCTTAGAACAATTTCTGATACAATGATTATTTTTACCCTTGACCCAGATATATAACTATATACTTAACTGAATGTATTACTTATATAATACAAACATATATTTTGTGACTCTTTATATAACCTAATTTTGATTATACGATGTAACGAAGGTTGTGTATTATTATTTTACATGTATTTATATTACTACATAAATATATGTGGTTTCTTAAATATAATATAGGAATGCAGTAAAATTCAGCAACGTAATGGTTCTTTAACCAATATTTGAGTATATTTTTCAGCCTTTCCTTACAGTGGGATTCCTTACGGTATGATTTAAGTTTTGAAAATGAAGTTATTCCGAAACGCGTCAATAGAGAAAAATATTGTAATGTTAGGAAAGGCGGAAAAATGTACTCAAATATATAGAAAAATCAATCACGGAAAGAAGGTGAGTATTTAAAAAATTTAATTTAACAATTTCTTACTCAAACTGACCGAAAACGCTTCTATTTAAATAGAAGGTTAAAACATCGAATTAGTACCACTTTAGAGGCTCCCATTTCCTCTGCACATCTCCTCGAGAGCTCAGTAGCCGCTACTAAAGCAAGCATTACGGGGAGTGAATTATTCGGTTACAAAAGCATTTAATGTAACCGTAGAAGTATTGTAAACAATTGCACAAAGAACGAGGATATCATGAAACAAATGTTTTATTAGATATGTGTAACGTTTGGCTATTTAAACATGTCAGGTGTTTGAAATAAATTTATAATAAGTGAAAGCCAAACCAATACATAGATGAACACACTAATGAATGTTAATGACTAGCATCAAATAAAAGAGTTAATGTAGCTGAAACACAATAAAAGAAACCGACCGGCTGTGTAGCCTCCCTCTCGCGATTATTTCGTCAAGCAAAATTATCTGACGTAGTAATAAGACACAATGTCCTCTCGATATTTATTAACGGTTGCAAATTTCGTTAAAGTAATATTTAACGAAGATAATGATGATTGAATGGATAATACACATATTTACACATTGGAATATTTCATGGACGCAGACCATTCGTGCGTGAATGTGTGAATGCTATTGTAGTAAATATCGATAACTATTTATCTGAACATAGCTGAAATTCATGTGGATTGACCACTTATATTTGATTGTGCACATTGCGCATGTCTGATATTTGTATCGTATTACATTGTGGAATATTATTTAATTATTTCTCTAGCTCAATGCATTTATAAGCAATGACTTATAAAAACGTAACCAACTGTTCAATACCATATCGTATTATTTGAGTTTACTTTGTTTATTTAGTTACTTTATAGTTTATCATTTTCTTGTTTGAAAGAATTAAATCTACGTTTAGAGTATTTTTCCTCAAGAGGAATATTTTAAACCTTCTCTTGATATTGTGTATCTTCTCTTACGGTGCTATCTACTTCAACACCAGTATTGATTCAAGTATAGAATAAAACGTGGAAGTGTTTGCTTCCACAAAACCCGTAACAAACAAGAGTAAACAGTTTGCAATGATACCAACGCAACAAACAAACGTGCTCTCATTCAGTGATTAAAAGCATTTTTGTTTGATGTGGGATATTTTACCAAAGCAATAGTTATTTGTCCGCAAACACTGTGGGAGAGAGATGTGCTTCCGATCACGTAAAGAGCGTATAGCAATTAGATCGATAATTTAAAACTATTTTAATGTATTCACGTAACATTTGAAAGTATAACAGTGGGGAAAATTATTAATAATAAGGACATTATTCAAAGTTACCATGTTATGTTATTTTAACCTTCTGATATTATACAGTGGACAATATATTTTTAATAAAAGGGAGAATTTATAAAATGCTATCAAGTTTTTTTCTGAAAATAATATAATCACCTAAGCAAATAGGTTTATTATAATCAACCTGATGACAAGTGAAGATGAACCCGGCCATCTGATCCAAAATTTCAGCTGTAAGATTTAGATTCTATAGATAGGCCACAGATTTATGCCTATCTACACACAGAGATTACTTCATTCCTAAATTTCTATCGTGAGGAAGTGATAGGTTGTTAGGTCATACAAAACAATATAATGTACGATAAAAATATATTCTTATAAAACTAGATAGAACACACATTATAAATAATATGAAAAGTTTAGAAACGTTAACAAACATAAAGTTTTTGTGAAATAATAATTTTGGATCCTTGCTAAGATATTTATTTTCGCTTTTATATTCTCTAAACAAATGACAAGATACATTTCATTTCACAGCAATACGTAGGCTTAAACAATAATATAAATCAACAAATAAATAATAATAAAATAACTTAATATAGATAATTATTTGAAACGTAAATCATCTTAAACCAATCACCATTACCAAATAAGTGTAAGTAATTGAAGTGAGCCCAAATTGGTAGTTCTTCTCGTAGCAGGAGAAAAAAACCTGCCTTAGACATAAAATAGTAAGTGTAGCAAGTCAAGAAATGTTCTTGTCAGTAAGGCACGAAAAAGTATTGATTTATTTTAAAAAAGGTTTTATTTGTATTGTTCCTGAATATAAGAAACAATTCATATTTTTATAAATAGTTCTCAATGCGTCTTGGTGAATTGTTCTAATTCTATTTTGTGTTATAAAGCTCTATGTAAAACTGAAAATTTGAAAGTTTTGAAGCAAAAGTGGTACATAAGACCTTTAAACATATCCGTATAGGGTAAAATATGCTGTAGCTGTATAAAATAAATCTAGTTTTATGAAATAACTCTAGCTGTATAAAATAACTATATCTGTATAAAATAACTCTAGCTGTATAAAATAACTATAGCTGTATAAAATAGATCTAGCTGTATAAAATCAAAATAGCTGTATAGAATATCTATAACGGAATAAAACACCTGTAGCTGTATAAAATAACTCAAGCTGTATAAAATAACTACAGCTGTATAAAATAGATCTAGCTGTATAAAATCACAATAGCTGTATAGAATAACTATAAGCGAATAAAATACCTGTAACTGTATAAAATAACTGTAGCTGTATAAAATAACTATAGCTGTATAAAATCCCTATAGCTGTATAAAATAACTATAACCGTATAAAATAGCTGTAGAGTAAAAAATAACTCTAGCTGTATAAAATAACTATAGCTGTATAAAATCCCTATAGCTGTATAAAATAACTATAACCGTATAAAATAACTGTAGCAGTATAAAACAACTGTAGCGATAAAAAATAACTATTGCTGTATAAAATGGATCTACCTGTACAAAATTACTATAGCTGTATAAAATAATTATAACGGTATACAATAAATATATCTGTATAAAATATCTCTAGCTGTATAAAATAACTATGGGTGTATAAAATGGATCTAGCTGTACACAATTACTATAGCTGTATAAAATAATTATAACGGTATAAAATAAATATATCTGTATAAAATAACTCTAGCTGTATAGAATAACTATGGGTGTATAAAATGGATCTAGCTGTACACAATTACTATAGCTGTATAAAATAATTATAACGGTATAAAATATACTGTAGCTGTATAAAATAACTCTAGTTTTATAAAATAACTCTAGCTGTGTAAAATAACTATATCTGTATAAAATAAGTCTAGCTGTATAAAATAAGTATAGCTGTATAAAATAGATCTAGCTGTTTAAAATCACTATAAGTGTGTGAAATAACTATAACCGTATAAAATAACTGTAGCTGTATAAAACAACTGTAGCGATATAAAATAACTATAGCTGTATAAAATAGATCTAGCTGTGTAAAATCACTATAGGTGTATGAAATAACTATAGCTGTATAAAATAACTATAACCGTATAAAATAACTTTAGCTGTATAAAACCACTGTAGCGATGTAAAATAACTATAGCTGTATAAAATAGATCTAGCTTTATAAAATCAGTATAACTGTATAAAGTAACTATAACCGTATAAAATAACTGTAGCGATATGAAATAACTGTAGCTGTATAAAATACCTAAAACTATATGAAATGAAATAACTATGAAACAACAGTAGCTGCATAAAATAATTTTGCATCATACAAGTTTTATTTCTTATACATGACCGTAAAGGCTAACAACAAATTTGGAAGAAATATGAATAACCAACTTTGTAACACAATCAGGTGATAAAAACTTTCACCACTCTCTGAAGAGTAAAGTTCTTTAGAACTTTTATACTAAAACAGTATAAGTATGACGTCAAGTAAGAGACTTGACATTTCTGACAGGTAAACGAATCGTCCCAAAGATTTCCGAATTCCAAAAATAGCGATTAGTCTTATACAGCTGTTTTTTATTTTCACTTTAATGTTATTTGGTTATGTTCAAATAGTTCTTAAGTCTATTTCCTTTCATAAATAAAATAATATATCTAAATTAATTATTTAATAATATATGATTTTATAAGGCAGCTATGTTTATTAATTCCTATTTTACTAGTATTGGTTTTCTTTATTATACATTAGGTGTAAGTAAAAAATCTATTTATAAGAATAATCATATTAACAAGATTATTATTACAATATTAATGTTTGATATAATATGCATTATATATTTTATATCCTTATTGAGGAAGGAGCATAAACAAATAGCACACCAAATTTATGGAGGTAAATAATTTCTGTAGAAACAGAAAATCGAGTCCTGATCCTTAGTTTGATCACATATATATGTACAAGCAGTCATTGTATATAGATGATGGATACATAGAGAGATACACATAGGGAGAGAGAACTTGGGAGAGACAGAGGGAGAGAAAGAGAAGAGCGAGATAAAGAAGGAAAAAGAGAGACAGGGAAGGAGAGCGAAAGTAAGAGAGAGGGAGAGAAACACAGAGAGTGATACATACACAGTTAAGACAGAACAGACAAAAAGAGAGAGAGATGGATATATATATATATATATATATATATATATATAGATAGATAGAGAGAAAGAGAGAGAGAGAACAGACAAAGAGAGAGAGAGATGTATATATATATATATATATATATATATATATAGATAGATAGATGTATATATATATATATATATATATATATATATATATATATATATATATAGAGAGAGAGAGAGAGAGAGAGAGAGAGAGAGAAAGAGAGAGAGAGAGAGAGAGAGAGAGAGAGAGAGAGAGAGAGAGGCATCGCTTTTCAATGATATTGCTGATTATTAGTTCTCTGAGGCTCATAAGGACTTACAGAATCCGTGACAATTTAAGAATGATTTTGTCAAGCCACTATGTTTAAAAAATACTAACTAAACTTACAGATAGAAGTTAAGGGTTTTAAATATGAAACTTATTTCTTCCCGAATGATTTATTTATACCTAGTTTTCTTGTTGTAAATACAAATCACTTTTATAGCTAACATTTTTCATCAAGAGATTTTAATAGGGGAAGACTCACGTAAAATAATTTTGTTATTAACAATATGTACAACTTCGTAATATTGCATAAGCCCATTATTTTTGGGAATGAACGAATTCGTATCCGCAGAGAACATTTGCTGTGCTAACACGGCTTGCCTTAATTGCTCGTCAAAATAAATGTCGGTGAAACAGAGTTAAAAAGCAATTTACTCTTGACATTTTGTCAAAGTTCATTTACTGTTGTAATTAAAAACGTAATCAAGGAGCTGCAAGCACGTCGAGTAATTAACAGAAAGAATGTTTTTCTAACGTAGAGAAGTACATTCAGTCTTTCGTATGTTCGACAACAAGCGCTGCAAGAATTTATTTTGCCAATTAACTCTCTTATTTAATTGAATCGTTAAAGGTAATCTAGTGAAAGGGTTAAAAAGAGGTTTTAAGGTCTTACAACAAATGATTTATACTCTTTTTCAGTACATATATTTTTGTGTTTATGTATGCAATATTATAGAATCGTATTTTCTGTGGATACATGAAATTTCTTAATAGGACTCTTTATTAATGTTACAGTTAAAGATTCTTTCTTTTGTTTCTTTTTTTTGAAGCTTTTGTGATTTTTATGGTTTATAGACCTTATCCTCCCTACTTTCATTTTGTCCATCAATAATTTACATTTTATTACAATACACCCAAACTGCTATATCCTTTATTCTTCTATTTTCTTACCCCTAACGTTTCTCTCTTTTTGTAAATAAAATCATATTTAATTTATTATTTCTCTTATCGTTATTTGTTTAAATTAATATTCGCCTTTCTTCTCAGTATAGTAAAACTAAATAGAATAAACAAACCCACAACAAATCTTGCTATATCTTCTTTATTTATTTATGACTTTGTTCTCTGCTTCATTTTACAAATTCACACATTGGCAGTGCCTTACATATTTTGGAGTCTTTCGATCACGTCTTACTGTTTGACTTTAATTGTTCCTAATTGAACATTATTGTTAAGTATAAAAAGACTTATTTTATTCGTACCTTCAGCATGTCTTGCTTGTTAGAGCCTCACTATATTTTTCCAAATATTTGCTTATTATTATTATTTGTTTAGCGTGTTTGAATCTATTATTCTCCATGTATAATAAACAGGAAGATAGAGTATTATGACAAACATTTTGGAATAAAAAGATATACTCTACGCTACGTAGTTTGTGCTTATTTTTTAAAACTATGTGTTAAAAAAATGCTTCATGATTTTCAATTTTAAATTATTTTTACCTTCGAAATCGCACTGAGTTGTTTTGTAGAATATTGACTTGTATAACATGTCCCCACTAAAAGAGTTTAAATTAAAACTATAAATAACGCAAGTTTTAGACATATTAGTCTTTGATGTTTCCAACTTTTAATGAGATTTTAATTGTTTTTGTTAAACTACTTATGTAGTCACTATTTAAAATAAAAATTAATCAAACCAAAGAATAAAATTGGTCCCAATTAAGAAATAATTAAAACTACTATTACATTGCCTAAATTATAAAAATGATTCAAAATTAACATATTTTCAACAACTGAATCGTTTAACGTTAGTTGGTGCAACCTGACCGTAACTAAATGTTCAGCGTGTATATTAAACTTTCTGAATAATAATATAACATTAACAATTTGTTTTTACTTTTTTGGTGTAATGTTGTTGCAAGTTATATCGGTCGCGGTTAAAATACTTAAATTTATATTTAGTTTTTTAAATTTAATTAATAACCTTGTAGCACCTGAAGAAGATTCTAGCTTGTAGTCGAAACAGAGAAACATCTTTCAGAATTATTTAAACGTCGCTTAAAATTTTATTCTGCAATTTGTCTTTTATTTTTCTACAGCCAACCAAATATATCACAGATACTTACTTTACTTTATCCAACGCCCGTCTGTGGCAGTTGGGCCATTTGTCGCCGAACCTCCCATTACCGAGCAGTGATGTCGTCAAGAGCATGTTTGAGTTTGGGGCAGGTAATCAGGTGACTTGCCACCATAATTTCTGTGGAACAGAGTGGACACACGTCCAATTCGGCTATGCCAAGCCGGTGTAGGTGGGATAGTCGTGACCGGTTTCCAGGCGGAACCTTGCAACAGCTTCACTTCTCTCCAGATGACCAGGTATGTGGCCTGGGATCGCTAAGTTTGCCCATATTTTGCCCGTGGATGCGTTTCTTAGTAGGTTCTTAGTGAGCCTGGATATGGTAGAGTCAATTTGGGATTTTACTGCTTCAAGGGTTTGGAGAGTGTCAGGTTGCTCCTTCTCTGCTCCTTTTTTGGCCATTTCATCCGCCTTTTCGTTTCCTGGAAGGCCCACGTGACTGGGGACCCACTGTAGGCTGACTTTCCAGCCCCTGCTAATACGGGTGTCTAATGTTTTGCGGCAGTTCGAGGTATTCAGGCTTTCAGTGGGTTTTGTTAATATATCTCAAATGATAAACGTAAAATTGGAAAATATATATTTATTCAACAATGAGAGAATATCTCATCTTTAAACTGTTTTTATTCCAGGATATAGTAGAGACAGTAAACCCTTTATTTTAGCCTAGGGACAATTATTTTTTTATGAACCTTCTAATAATAGTTCTCTGGGAATTTTTAACTTCAAGGCAAATTTTTTTTCGACAGAAGACTATGGGAAATCTCTGTATAATATATCGTAAATACATTTTAACGATATGTATTTCGTTAAACGATGCATATCGTTTAAGCATATATAAAATGTAGCTTAAACATAATGTAGTTTTAACTATTATTTATCCTTCAATTAATTTTTTCCCTAAAATTTGTATTATAAATACCATTCTTATAAATTAACTACTATAATGAATAATTAATAAAGGGAACACCCTACTCGTATGGAGATAGGAATTTCTTTGTTCTATATCAGACCGTGTTCAGATCAACATTTAATAAAATGTGGTTTCTCTGGAATGAAAATGAAATTAGTGTTGGCCAAACATTCTTGATTAGCCCCAAAACACCCTACAAGCTTAATAAGCTTGCTAAAATATTCTGTACAGCCGTGTATAACAATGGAGAAAGTTGTGGTGATTACACCCCCTCCCAATCTAATAACTGGCTAAACGTAAGTAGCTTAGAAGCGTGTGTAGGTGAAACTAACACCACAACCAGTGTTTGTACTTCTATGCCTGCAATACTTCTGCCAACACTTTGTCTCTATCGATTTGGATCTCATTGAAAGGAATTTTCACTATTATTACGGAACTTCTAACAAGTGTACAAACTGTTCCTGGAAGTTTTCTAAACACAAAGTAATAAATTTTAATTCTTCTTTATGCAAATCGGTTAGACGGATTTGTTTTTTTTTGTTTTTATGTTGGTTAACCTATGTTGGTTAACCTATGTTGGTTATCATTGCCAAAAACATTAACTGCTTAGAAACTAAATTTAAATTTAAAAAAAATTAATAATAAAGAAATATATTAACATAATCAACAATATAATCTAAAAGGAAAACGTAAGAATAAATTGCGAGATAACAATGGAGAACAGTATAACACTATAAAAACCCCAAGGAATAAAACGTAACAATAATTAACAAATATAACAATAGGTACATATTAATAAAATTATAACAAGAGAATAAAATATAATAAAATTAAATAAATAAACATCTCTACACAAAACACACAAAATAGTGTATAAATAAATATAACAATAGATGAATATTTGTAACACCATAACAAGAGAATAAAATATAAGGAAGGTCTTAATGACGTTAAAAATGACTATTAGGTTAACATTGCACATATATATGTAATTATACGTAAACTATTTGTGTATAATAGGATATATAAACAAATAGATGGCTTAGCAATAGGATCACCCCTCTCAAGTATAATATCAGAAATTTACCTCCAAAACCTTGACAAATTAATCACACAAACCATTGAAACATACGACCCCAACGGAGATTGGATACGATATGTTGACGATGGATTATATATCTCATAAAAAAAAGCAATAAATAATAATATCATCCTAAATGAAATCAACAACTTACAGCCCAACATAAAATTCATCATGGAAAAAGAAATAAAAAATATAATAAACTATCTAGACCTGACAATAACCAGAAATTCAAGTAACATTGAATACTCAATTTATATTAAACCCAAACAAACCATTAATACAATACCAAACCACTCCAACCATCCCCCACAACACAAAATGGCTGCTTACAACTAACTCTTATACAGAATGCTAAAACTGCCTCTAAAAAATGAAGAAAATGCCAAAGAAAAACAAATAATATATCAAAAAGCCCAAAAAATGGATACAATAAAAAACTATAAATTAAAATTTAAAATATTAAATAAATTAAAAGAACCTAAAACCGAACTACAAACAACAACAAAATGGGCCACATTCACATATACAGGGTACAACATAAAAGGAATAACTAAAACACTAAACAATAATAATATTAACATAGCTAACAAAAACACAGGAAATATAATCAATAAAATAGACCGAACCGGAAAAAAATATGTCCCACACTTAATAACGGATTATACAAAATCGAATGCCTAGACTGTAATAAAATATACATAGGTCAAACAAAAAAGAAATTAAAAGACATATATCATGAACACCTCAATGCATACTTCAAACCTGACACTTATAACTCAAACCTAGCTATACATGCCATCAAAAACAAACACACATTCACCACCTAATAAAAAAAGTATACAAAGGCCTCAAAATGACAATCTGGGAACAACTACAAATTATAAACATACAAATAATATCATAAGCGAACAAAAACAAATAAAATCAAAAAACGTTAAATTATTCAACCTAATAGACAAAATTAACCCCAAGACAAACTTAAAAGACTCGCACAGTGCAGTGAATCCGAATATATATATATATGCTGATACGTATTCCTTTACGGATGGAAAAATATGATGAATAGTTACTATACAAAACTATTCATAGCTAATACAATATCAAAACAAATGTAAACCAAATTACAGCATAAACGTAAAAGGAAACTTCCTAAAATAAAACAACGTTTACAAAATAAGTATTTATTTGTATGATTTATTATTTTCTCATTCCTATTGATCCCTCATTGAGATTCGAAGCGTCTCACAAGCAAAGTATCGCCCAAGGTCTCTACGTGACAAACCTATGGCTGACCCTTACTACTAAAACGATATAAAAAAGGTTTTCTTCTAGAAATTCTCAACTTAAAACATAAGCACGTTTGAGGTTGAACAGTTAAATGTCTGTGTCAATGTAAACTACTATATACTTTCGTTTAACTGTGAGAATATGAAATATTGACAAAACGCGCCAATTTGGTTAGTTTATTTACAAATCTAAATAACAGCTGGCTAACATAATTGTTAATAAGATCCCTTTAAAATAAAACAATAAAAAACACCTGTCACTAATAAAATATTAAATAATTATCACGATTTTGTTTTCTAATTTAAATATTTGAAAAACATTAATCGTGTAATCTGTCCACAGTAAGTAAAATATTGATTTGATGATGTAACAAATACCAAATATATCTAATACCTTTCAGTTATTGAGTTTATTAATGAAAATGACGAAAAAGGAAAGAAGTGTTCACTTTTTAACTGGAATCACAACGACCAATCCACATCAAAGCAAGTGCTACGTTAGACAAGTATATTTTAAAATTAATACGATGCACAATTTAAAAATGAAAATAAACAACTTATTGGTCAGTATGATAAAGCAAAAAATTTGAAAGACATTTCGCAAAAGTAAATTTTTAAGATAAAAACTAAGCGTCGGAAAATATATTTTAGGAGAATGTAATCACTTTAAAAAGATCAATATTTTCTAAAAATGTTTTTCGTAATTTGTAGCAATATGTGTCTTTAAACGGCCTACTTTAAATTCCGTCTTCTGACGGCTTCTACGAGGACGTTTCGAGATTTTTCCTTTAAGTTCCTTTAAGGTCAGCGAACTGTTAAACGTACACAATCTAAAGTTGCAGAGTCATTTAAGTTCAAACAAAATGATAAACCCCTTGATTCGTTCTCTCCGACATTCTACGAATGTATTCTTACGGCGAGGACATTAAAATTATATACCTAGTATTCCTGCAATGGAATACGTTGACTTTCAAATGTAAAGCGTGCTTACTTTCTTTAGGAGGCGTTTTACTTTTGTTACAAATAACTTTGGACACTATTTTGATGTATGTACGATATTTAAACATCTATGTATTTTACCGTAAATATTCTTTTGGAATGTAGTACGGTTGTTATAACAATAATAGGATGCATAAAAGCTTAATTGTGCGTACGATTACGTCATCAAATATGTGACAAGACTTTAACGCCGTGGCAAGAAATTTTCTCGATGATGCCTACCAAACCATTGTTCCCCTTAGAAAGTTCGAGTAAGAGAAGAGAGTTTAGAGAAACCGACATTTACAGCAAGAGCTTGACTTTGACAACAAACTACCTATAAATACGAGCGTGCTCAGTGTCGTGTATCGCTTTTATACGTTCAAGTGTTTCAAGCTCTTGACAAAGTGTAAGCAGAAGGAAAATTGTGGAATATTTATTTCAGATACATAAGTTTCCACAGACATTTAATAACAACGTGTCTGAAGTTGAGAGTCGAGCCGGTTTTACACGAGTGTAATCTCTCTGATTGTCCACTAAAATACATGCCGATATGTTTGAATGACTTTCTTGCATATACTTGACTTGTGTATTTACAGCTAATACTTAACTTTTATTGATATCATTCTATCAAAACAAATGCGGATAGCCTTTAGAAAATAAGAATATTTAGAACATAACATTAGGTTGAGCAACAATTATCCTACAATTTAAATTCAGCTCTAATTTTAAAACATATTCCTATACTTGAAATTAGCATAAATACAAAACATTTAATATGGAAAATATATTGTACAGTTTACTGTCTTTATTTATTTATTAAATTCCCTCTGTTAGCTCTCACTCTCCATATATATAATGTTCAAACACGTTTTCAAATATTTATTCAATAATTAAATTATAAACATTTAGAGGATCTAGGTCGGATTCGAACTGAGTACCTTTATGTTCGAAGTCTAGCGCTATTTGGCACTGAGCCAACTTACCATAGCTAGAAATGAGCTTCCCAAAAATCTATTTGAAAAGCCTTCATTGTATAACCTTAAATTATTGCCATGGTTACCACACAATATGATAAATAAATAATGCTCTAGAATTAAAAATGATTGAAAAGAATAAAACAAACAAACAATCGGGATTAACGGTAACCTTCACAAACTGACTTTGCTAAAGAAAAGCGAAAAGGAACTACAACACAATGCAAGCGACGATAAAATGCGTATAAATAGCAACAAATAAAAATTATAGTCCCACCCCAAATTTAGAAAGGAAAATGAAAGTCGGAAGGATATTCGCTTTCTACTTTGCCAATTATTATTGTTATTTTGACATATGCATATACATATTTAAAATAATTGTAATTATAAAATAAATAGAGATTATAATAAAATTTTATCTTTGTTTATTTAAGTAGGAATTGAAACTAAACAATTTTTTTAATATAAATCGTTTTAGGATTAGCATAGGAATAACAACCTCAATCAACCTCAACGTTGATAGGTAACATAACATAGAAACACTTCATGAGAAAATTGAAATTTTCTCTAGTATGTGTCATCAAAATAATTGGATGCAAGAAAATATTTAGCGTCAAACGTTGTATGGTATTTGTTACTTTAGGAATACCTAACTCATTTACATAATATATTTTGTCGTTTTGATACCACCAATTAATATGACGGTTATAGCCTGGAAAGGAATGGAGAAGCAATATAGGTAGGGTTGTATAGATAAGGCTATCGTAAAGAGTTAAACCCCTTGGTAGGAGCTTCGAAAATCCTCATGGCCGTGGCACACGTTTCTAGACTTACCGAAGTACAACTATTCTTTATCGGAGGTCGTAAAGAAGTGTCTACACATTTCAGACCCCGTGTGATCTGAAGGGTAAGGAAGAGTAGATGGAGGTAAGGAAAGTTCATATTGTTCGTTGATATGGAGATTAGGTAAATATACTTGTTCGGTGGCGTGGGGCTAACCTCAAGTTATCCGTGCACTACCGGACTGAACAGACTGTCGCAGTCTCCAGCCGTTACGAGGAATTATACGCGTGAGTTAGTGATCCAAATATAATTATTGGGAAATATAAGTAATATAGGATATTATGTTTCTAATAAGATATGTTTCCAATTGAAATAACAAGGAAAAACTTCATTAATTTGAATTAAATATTTTGTTTAAAATGAGTTTCATTAAAAACGAAAACAAAATGCTCACAATTCCACATAACGGAAGATCGATACACTTGACATAAAGTTTATATCTCTAATGATGATGTCAATGTAGTTGCCGAAACATATTTAAGAATATTTTTCCAATTAGGAGTACAGTATAGTACAACAATAATGAGTGTATGTTTGAGTGTGTGTGTGTGTGTGTGTTTATGTGTGTTTGTCTAGGTGTGTGAGTGTCTGTTTCTGAGTGTGTGTATCTGAGTGTGTTTGTGTCTGTTTGTGTGTGTGTGTGTGTGTGTGTGTGTGCGTGCGCATGGACACGTGGTGTAAGTTAAAGAGAGAGTGTTGAATGTTTTTAAAGTTTAATATATATGTAGGATACGTAGCTAAAGAAGTACAACTACTTAAATGTCTTAAAACATATTTTAAAAATATATAAAACAGAGTATTTTTTTATTTTTGACAAATCATACTTTAGAATTTTTTATAATTATATAATGCTTGAAATTGGATCTAACAGTGACTTCAATTAGCTCTACGTTGATTGATTATAAATAATAAAAATAAAATAAACAATGACAGTAGTGCCAATTTATTTGACGATAACATAAACTGAGACTTCTTAGAAAACTGATAACTAAAATAAATTGAGGTTACATTATACGATAAATTTCACTAAAGTTTTATTGCACAATTTAAAAAAAATAATTAGCATTGTTTATACAGTAATAAAACTTTATAATTAAATCATAATATTAAAGTATTCTTTATTAAAGCCAAGTCTTAAAAATCAAATTTGGCCCTAGAACTCGGGGGAGTCCCGACAGAAGTGATTACAAAATAGAACTAGGAACTTCGCAAACGTTTGAATAGAAATCGCCAAAAATAAGAATTTATACATTTTTCATTCAATGCTTTTGTTAACAAATAAATTTTTTGTCATCTTTTAGTTAACAAATATATTTATTAAAAACTAATATTTACTGTAGTTAGTAATGTAATAAAGTGGACAAAAAAATATTTATTTTATTTGCACTAAATACAAAATTTTAACAATTTTAATTCAAATAAATTATAACACGAAGCTAAAAATATTTTCCTTTAAAAATTAGATTAACAATACATAACCTAATATTGTCATTATATCGTATTATTAGTATTGGGATTTATCAAAATTTAAATAAATTGGGTAACGAAAAACATTTATTAGATAATGACCAAATAAAATTTATTTAAACAAAAATTTAAATTAGTTCTTTAAAATGTATAAGCCTAGTCATAAAATGTTTTCCTTTCAAAAATCGGATTAAAAATACATAACTTATATTATCCTTTTACTGAATTATTTTTATCGAGATTTATTTGAGTTCTATCGAAATTTATATACATTGATATATTTATTACTTGAAAAAACTATTTATTAAATAAATATAATTAATAAATTATAATATACGTGTAAAATGGTTGTTCTAAAACACAACCTTTAACACAAAATCAGCTGTTACAAGAAATCATATGTTATCATTTAAATCACTCGTCACGTGACAGACATATATACTGTAAGTTATGCGTTTCAGAAATAGCGTGACGCTATAGCAATGATTTATTCTCATGATTGGTTCAGAAGAAGTTATCACTTCAAAAACAAATTTTTCCAAGTCGCAAAGTTATAATGAAGATATATCAGTTGGTTAAACGCGGGTGTTTTTATATTTAATCCAATTAGAGGAACCAATGGACCGCGACTCTCGAGTGAATGGCAAGTCAAACAGACAACTTTGTGGCAGGCAATTGGTTGCTATCTGCCTATAAGCAGTGGTGGAGTTGAGTTTGTGTTTTGCTTTTAAAAACCCTAATAAAACTAATTACCTATATTAACGACATAATTGAAAATCTTTTGAAAATTTTGTTTCATTAATAACGGACAAATTATTAAAAAAGAAATGTAAAGCATAAACAAATTAGCGACATTGTATTGTATTAAAAGTAATTTATATTGAAATATGTTGGAAGGATTTTTCCTGGAGTGGCTTTACAAGTATTATAGAATATAAATCCTGCTTATCCTTCTAGTAGGTTATTTTAAAAGAAATAAAAGTCGTCCTCTTCTGTAATATTGCACTCAGAGCCGGAGCTCAGTCAAGGCCCACTAAGTGCTGTGAGATTTAACAATAAACCATTACGCGAAAGCCTATAATGTAGTTCAGTGTGCGCGCATGTGGTTCGGAATTAAATAAAAAGTAATTTTAAGGAATGTCTTTTCCTAGCTCACTTTTTCATTTTTTGATTATTGGAAATTTTCTTATAAACTAACTGACACTCTAAATTGTAAACTTTCAGGATATAACGTATTAACCTTTTTTTGAAAGACCTGTGAAGAAAATTGCATTTTTCCTTTAAATGCTTCACTTTGATTTACTGCGAATGGTTGCTACCTTTACGGTTGAAAATATTCTGTTTAACGTAGTTTTAGTTGTTGATTACCATGTGAAATGTGTAAGTTTAATTATATGTCCCGTATAATAAAGTTTCGCCAAGCTTGTAACTGTTATACTCTTATTCAAATTTATTTCACCTGCTTACCATTTCAAGTAAATTGAATGTATTAAAAAAGTGTTTTGAGAAAAAAATTGCTGAACCGCGTCATAAAATGCAATGCATTGTAATTTATTGTTTACTCTATATATATTCATACTTAGTGTAGAGTGGTGTGTAGCCATCGACATATTATGGCGAAGTTTTCCGATAGTCACACCACAAGCCAGGTTTCAGTTACAACCATTCTTATGTACAATTTCCTACACAGTAACAAGAGACCAAGCTTCGCTCGGATAAGCCAGCACATTTATGGTGAGCAGATTAAGTAAAACACAAAAACCTTTATTACAGAATATACACAGATTTTAAGCTATATCATATCGTTCATATCAACTTCCATATCGTTCGGGTTGTCTGTTGGAGGAGCATTAGAACGGTTGTGCAGATTTCGTTGCGAGTGTGAGTGGGATTAAATGACGGTAAACATAGAGTCCCATAAGAATAACATAGAAACTCTAGGAGCCATTGGGGTGGAATCTCGAAATTTCCTAGGGTGATACCGATTCAAATCGATTTCTCGCAGTCGAAAACTCCTAAAAATATCGAAATTCCTTGGACGAAACATCGTTTGTCCGGAGTTGGGTCTCAATGGGTCATTAGGGCGGAATCTCGAATTTTTCCAAGTTTGAGACCGGTGCCAATAGATTTCTCGTGGCCGAAAACCCATGAACAGAATAAAACGTTTGTCCGGGTTCCTGCTTATTTTATAGATTTATTAGATATAAAGATGTATGGCACCTTTGATTAAAATATGGAAAACTATATGTTCTCATTAAACTGCTGTTTTTTTACTCGTAGGTTATGTAACGTTCTGTATTTTACATTAACAGGGAGTTAAAATGCATGTCTAAAGAGATTATAATATTTTAATACTATGGTAAATACATGTATACATAATTATATTTGTCTGATGTTAAACTAACTTTTTAAAGATGAGCTATAGCTACTAATTCATTTATTCCACTGGGGCCTCTAATATAACTCTACTTAGCGTACAGCTGAAACATTATAAATGATAAAGTTTTAAACATATATATTGTGTTCTTCTTCGATTTACGACTCCTTCTGTAGCACATTATACCTTACATTGTACTACCGTACATTGTACATTAACTGTTAAAGACTTTTATAAGTCAGGGTGGCGTTATTTTTGACGTTTCAAGAACTTACATGGTTATTATGAAAAAAAATAATTCAATTGACACTTCTGTCGTAGTCTCAGGTCTTTTAATGCATTTGTTTAAGATTAAAAAACAAGTGAAATTAATTTTTTTTACAACTCAATTTCTACTTAAATTAACAAAGAAAAATGTTATTTTATTTTTTTTAAATTTTTTAGCTACAATTTTATAAATATGTATATACATATGTCAGAATAACAATATAAAGTGACAAAGTAGAAAGCGAATTCCCTTGCAATTTTCCATTTTCCTTTCTATGTATAGTGTTGGAGTATTACCCTATTTTTGTTTGCTACACTTTTATTTATACGTTTTCTTTTCTTCATCGCTTTCATTGTGTTGTAGTTTTATTCGTTTCCCTTTCACATTGTACTTTTCTGATGCAAAGTTTGATAACGTTAATCAAGTTTGTTCGTTTATTTTATTCTCTTCATTCATTTTCAATCCTAGGACATTGTTTACAATATTGTACAATATTGTTGCCGTGGCAACAATCTAAAGTTATACAATAGAGGTTTCGACGACAACCAGATGGAAGCAAAAGAAAAGTTCATTAAATCTTTGAGAATTAGATATCTAGATATGTGAACGTTTCACAAGCGCTAGATTTCGAACATGAATTTACTCAATTCGAATCGAACCTAGACTAACCCAAATTTTTATAATTCAATTGTTGAATAAATATTTGAAGAAACTGTATTGACATCAATTGCCAGCTACTATAAGTTAAAAAAATGTATTTGAACTTGATTGGACGAATGAAACGTGTTTTATTAAAGATTGAAAATTTGTACAATATATATATATATATATATATATATATATATATATATATATATATGTATATATATATATATACATATATATATATATATATATATATATATATATATATATATATATATAATGTTTTCTTGTTTATTAATTTAAAACAACATAGGTTATTCAAATACAAGAATATTTATTAATTTATATTCAAAGCTTTTCGTTGGTAAACAGTACCAACACCATCAGGAATGAAAATTACAATAATTATATTATTGTAATCATCCTATTTTTGTAATTTTCATTCCTGATGATGTTGGTACTGTTTACCAACGAAAAGCTTTGAATATAAATTAATAAATATTCTTGTATTTGAATAACCTATGTTGATTATATATATATATATATATATATAGGGAAAATGTGAGCTAATAGAAGGAATTGAATAGTTTCAAACAATAATAGGACCTAGATGAGACATATATTTCAAGCATTTATGTGAAAGATATAGCAGTCTTTAAATAAGGACAACCATTGTAGTTTCAATCTATTATTGTTACCTAATAAAGATTAAAATATACAGAACAACAATATTATTGTTACTAAAAAATTACAATTAAAAAAGTTTATAAAAAACTTACGTATATTAGGGAACGCAAGCTAAAACGGGATTCCCCTCCTAGTTATCGACCAATAACATGTGACTGCAAAACAAACTGCTTGTGTCATCGCAGCGTGTATGAAAGCATTCGGTCCATACGTGTTCATTTTCGATTTAGGCACTTGATGTTCTCGCGTACAAAACACATCTATAACTATGATACATTTCTTTCAAAAAGGTTAGGTTTTTTGTGTGTCATCGATATTTTCTTTATTGATGGCGAACATGAAATAAAACATGTCTTTGTCTTACGTAACGTATTGACTTTCATACGTATGGCTCTTGGTATTACTTTATCTCTCTCTCTCTCTCTCTCTCTCTCTCTCTCTCTCTCTCTATATATATATATATATATATATATATATATATATCAATCTATATCTACATATATATTATATTATACTACCTACAACTAAACTTTATTTATTCAAGAGTATAGATAATCTTGTTTTATAAATAGACGGATGTGTTGTCGTTTCTTTCCTTTGAGACTCAAACAAAATATTTATTTTCCTGAATTCCAAGCGTTGCTTGCCATGGGCCAACTAGGATGATTCTTTGTTCATCTCATTGCTTTGATGTATAATGATCGTTATATGGAGTTGTAAAGGAACAACTGTAACGACTCAACCTTCACATAACCGGCTGGGTTTTAGCAGAGTAACTGGTTAATCATTAGATTTGTAGAAGTAGCACACTTGTCAATCCGTTGCTTTGTTCGTAATTATTTCCGGTGTCCTTTTTGCAATTTATGTACTCGGCATAATTTGTTATCTAATTATTTTACTCGAAATTGTCGCACAAAGTTTAATTTTTTTTCAACCTCATTGAAAAATAACCTCATTGACTAAAAATATTTCTTTCTATCAAGAAATAAACTAATTATTTGTTGGAATAGTTGTTCCAACAAATACTAAATATAACATAAAGTTTATACTATTGATGTTGTGTACTAGGCTGAAAATAATGAATGTCAAAGTTTGTAGATATAAACGGATTTTACAACAGTTTGTTTTTGTAGTAACAGAATATCTCTGGTAGATTCGAATTGATCTTCGCTGTTATTTTAGCAAGTATCTACTGTGGCCTCGCAATATTCGAATGCATCTACCAATAACAAACTTTACTCGTAAATGTAAAAACTATAACACTTGTATTTTACAAAAAAAAATATTAGACACTGCATTAAATAATGATCAAAAGCCTACATAAAAAACCTAAATTGAATATCGTATACGAGTCTAAACAATTAATTTAATTCGGTTTGAGCAAAATACAGGGTTATCATAAAGGAATGGCGAGGTTTCGAACATGGCCTAAAGAAAAACCGAATCACTGTTAATGTTATTTATTTAGCAATTTGCCTTTACAGACATTGTTTTAACATAATTAATAAACTTCAACACGTACGTCCTTAGTCCCTCGACAAATGTACAAACACCCTTTAATAACGTTTCAGTTATGGTTGCCATTGCTGCATAATTCTTGTTTTTAAGGAATTCTGGTGTTGAGGTTGAGGTTAGAACAACTTATAAACGACTTTTTGGTTTGGAAGCTTTCAGAAATTCCAATTATAGCAAAGATTTCCTCACAATCTTCCTAAGAATTACTGAAACCGCACCATTTCTTTATGACAACCCTGTACTATCAACGAACCTCTGATTAGGGAAATGTTTATAATTAAAACTTCAATTTATTTGAAAATAGTTTTCCCTCGTGTTATATTAAAAAACAAAATTTAATAACGGAAATATACTTTCTTGTAATATCGTCTTAATTAGATTAAACAGAAAAGAAATAACGTCGATGAAGAAAACATCGGGGAATGTAAGGTTTTCTTTCTGACAGCTTTACTTAGATAATTAAATTAATCGATAATTACTTTTGATCTTGGAGTTTATCTGTCGAGCAAATATTCTGTGTGATAAGAGCTGTTATTTGAATCACGAAAACACGTTTAATATACCTATTTCAAGTTACATTAATAAACTTTTAAATTTTTTAAAAGAAGTAATACTGTATTAGAATTTTTTTCTTTACAAAGGTGATCCTTATTTTAAAAATTGAATAAACGTTTAGCTAGCTAACTTTGAACATTTTCGACCATCTACTAATAAACCGTTCACCCTCACTATATTATTTCTGATCCAAAAATAAATTTTTAGACTATTTTAACGTAATAATAAAACACAAATTATAATATAATAATAATTTGTTGGTGTAAATGATTGCATCATGGGGTCTCTTTTCCTTTGAAATACAAATATATCAAGTCGTTTACACAAAATCAGAAGATGAATCTTCTCTAACTTAAAAATACTATTGTCAAACATAGATAAACAAAATTTGAATAGAACGTGTGACCGACTACATCCAGAACACCAAGATTAAAAACTAACACATAAATGCAAATAGATTTTGTAGTTGATAAAAAAAAAACAATAAAGGAGCTAAAGAAATAACCATCTAAGCAAATATTTTCTTAAGATTGAGTTGATTGAATATTGCTTAAATAATCTGCCAGAACAACTTCCCTAATACAGAACACAACTTACAGTACCAAATATTCGAATTATGGAGAACAAGAAAAGTAAGTTCGAAAAAAGTAGAGTAAAATAACTAACCAAATAATTTCAGTTTTTCGGTTCAGTATTGAAGTTTGCAAGAAACGTAACCAAAGTCCAGACGGTAACAATAAGGCTGTAGGACACTGCCTCAGCTTACAGCGGCATTGTAACGAGGCAAATTGTTGAAATGACTGTATATTGTAACATTTCCTTAGCTATATAATATAATTTCAATGTGCTGTTATGTACGACTACATTTCGAAACAATTAAATATGTTTTCAATGTAAACTTTAGATTAGAGAGTAAAAACTGTAATTGGTTTCAGCGCTGTATTTCTTAGTAGCCTAACTTTATTGAGATAATTAGAGTTTATAGCTACTGAAATTATTGAGTAATGGTAGTATTGGAGAAGCAGGCAATGTTTCAACAGGTACGTTAGACTGGCAATTTGGTAATTTAGTTTGCTTGGCACACTTCTATTTGCTTGACCTCAACATGACATCTCAAAGTAAGACCTCAACGTGAGATGTCTAAAATGACTTTCATTAAATGGAATCTTCTGAACGGGAAATAATAGGAGTTATACTTTAAGCTTTCATTCATGTTTTTACGAGAGATGGTTGAAGAGACATGGGGGAGATAAAAAACACCGCTTTGAGTACGTCATGAAATACCATTCAAAAGAATGTTTGCAATATTTTCAGGTTGTTTGCACAAACAAGAATGGGTGATATATGTAGGCCGGTAGAGTAAATACTCGAATCAATAACATAAAAACTTTAAAAAAAAATTTGCTGCAAAAATTTTGACAATATGAAAAATATTAATTTGTTACTTTGTGCTTCCCTTATCTTCTTTCACTCATTGAAGAGCTGGCAGTTGATATATTTGTTTTTTATTTTATCCTCAGTGATTTTCCATCATCGCCACTTTCATATTTTGAAAAGAAAAAGATAGCTAGAGAGATTTGGAGAATACAAATCATGATACACTAGTGATGGAATGTTTAGTAGAAACATTTGAATAATCAATGCTTAATGTACCAGTAACTGCTCTGTCATGCTAAAGGGCCCACTTTGAGCCAATTGTGGTCGCACCGAACTCATGCAGCCTCTCAGATCCTTAGTAACCTATTAACCGTAAAGGCAGGAGTTATTTTTGTCCTTCTGGGAGAGTTTCAAGGTCTACAACACCTTGTACACAAAAAACAAAACCAGGAGCAAGACTTGGTGCTATTGTTCCGGGCCTTCACTCCTTGCTTTGCGATTTTAGGTCTAATACATTTAAGCAAGACGTATAACAAAGTTAGATAGTACAAAGAATTAGGAGGCACGACTTACACAAAATAATTAAAATTGGAGGTAATATAAGAATAAAACATTGAAAAGAAATTTAAAAAAAAATGGAATGAAAACATTTCATTTTTGTATTCTTCATACGTTTTAGAACCTAATTCTTTGAAAAAAACATTGAAAATCTTTTATAAATTAAAAACCATCTCTAAATTAGTAAACGAAATATAAAAGTATCATAGAAAAATATACAATCATGGAATCAATTTGGTTGGCGTTTCGGATAAATATAAAAGCTTTTATTTTATAGTTGACAGGTGGAATTAGGAATAGAATAAAACAATTATAATATCACCACCATATTTATCCCTTACGAATCGTACTTTCAAATTATTACACAGAATGTGTTTAATTTAGTTTTTCGAAATACTGAATAAATCAAACAATCCAAAAAACTAAAATAAAAAAAACAACAAAAATGTAAAATTTAAAATCCTAATTCTAAAATAATTTTACAGAAATACGTAACAGTTAAATAATTACTCGAAATATAAACCAAAAATAATTAGCTACAATCATTCACATTCGTATGTCAGAAGATATAGCCTAATACTTATAAGATTTTTTTCAAACGCTGAAATTAAACAGAATAAGTCTTTAAAATATAAATGATAATAAAAACCCCTTTACATATTTAAAAGGTCATTCAAACTGAGTGACTACCAAAGGACGTAAATAAATTGTTCCCGCCGGGTTCAAAGGACAAACTGATCTATTAAAACGTATATTCGTTTGTGTTGATGGTAAATTTGAGTAGGTTTTTCAGCTCTTGTTTCCAACATTTATTAAATAGTATATCTCATAATTAGTACCAAAAGTGATCGCGTTTTACAATCGGAAGTTTGATCAAAGTGATCGCGTTTACGATCGGAAGTTTGATCAAGGACCAATAAACATGATATTAGACTCGAGTTATGCATGATAGTCTCCCTCGCACTGTATATATTTTATCGCACAGTATTCAGCAAATTGGACATTGTCCGTAACCAACAAAATTACGTTTCAGGAATGCTATATTCTTATAAACTCCGATTCATCAATGTTTTCTATTAATTTTAAATTACTCTTGATGATCAAATCTCTAAAGTAGAACTTTTTATTACATTTGATTTTTCTATGTCTCTATCAATTTACGCACTCATATCTCACTTACGTCATGAATTTCTTGTTCGCATATAAAAGCAAAATAACAAATGACTAATTGTGTGTGCGTGTGCGTGTGTGTGTGTGTGTGTGTGTGTGTGTGTGTGTTGCAACGGTCTGAATTACACGGGAACACAAGACAAAATTTAGGGATCTTAACACGGTACACAAAACGGTATGAGCAGCAGATATATAAATATATAATAATTGAATAATTTCTGCAACAACCAAACCCCGATGCTGAGCGCACGGGGGGGGGGACGTTGCAGTGTGTGTGTGTGACTAGCACCATCCAATCAGAATTCTAATTAAATTAAATTAATTAATTAAATATAATTAAGATTAATTAGTTAAATCTCTAGAATTAATTAATTCTAATTTAATTTTTAAAATTAAAATTACATTTAGAAATGTAAAATTAAATTTTCGATTATGAAATTACATTTCGATTGTAAAATTACAATACTTATAATAAAATTAGAATTCTGATTGGATGGTGCTAATCACACACACACACACACACACACACACACACACACACACACACAATTAGTCATTTGTAATTTTGCTATTATATGCGAACAAGAAATTCATGACGTAAAAAATATTTATAGAAGTCTGTTATAAAAATAATATTGAATGATAGTAATAATATTCAACTATTTGAATGATAATAACTCGTGAGTAACTGAGCTGAATTTGTGGAAAATTCCAGGAGATGCCGTAGGTATTACCCGCCCTGGGCCCCAGGTACTCCGAGGATCATTGCCGATATTATATTTGTGTTCAGCGACCCCAAAAGCCCCCAAGTAAGGCTCCCTCTAATTTACCTATTTGATAAATTTCAATGCGGTATGTTTATAGAGCTAAATAGTTTCTTTTTAAGCAGCTAATTCACAACTTCTATCTAATGCACACATTATACTGCCAACGATATTTGGTGGCCGAACCTATTACTACACACAATCCGTGAAATATTACCAGCTGTTTTCTAGGTCTAAATTTCGAAGAATTCATTTTCGTTACACACAGTGAGCATCGAAGTAAACTATTTTCGAAGCAGTGTGATGAACATAAAATCTAAAATGCATTTAGTTCAGGGAAAAGCGTATTGATATTATTCACTGTGTACTAATACAACTAAGATCTCCACGGGCGGCTAAAATATCTCAACATTTAGTTTTAGTATTAAAGCGAACAAGCCCATAATTAATAAGTTATGGGGTGATATATGATAATTAATTTTGTAAATAGTAATATATTTTATTTTCAAAGTAATTATTGTTTAAATATATACAATATTAAACCTAATATTATGACAACAACTTGAAGTAACTGTGGTGTAAATGTTTATATTAATTAAAACAACCTCTCACCACAAATTCAACAAATTTTATTTTAACCTTATGTACATTTCGACTACAAAGTAATCATCTTCAGAGGTATTTTTACAAATAACTAACTTACAGCTAAACCTATGCGTATTTATAAGCAACGGGAACTCCTTTTTCCACGCCCCCTACATTATCCGACCAATCATGTTACGAGTAACAACTAGGTCTGGTCTAACAGAAGGAGTTACCGTTACATTATTTTTGTTCTTTATTTCCTAGTATACCGTTGAACGAAACTTTAATTTTTTTGGAAGAATTTTTAATTGAAAATAAAATTGAGAATGATAAAGTAAACCAATATGTTAATTTAGAAACATTAAATTTACTTATGAGTTAGAGAAGAATAATAGTTTACCGTTTCTTGATATTTTATGTATACGGAACAATAATGAAATAGAGTTTGATATATATCGCAAAATTACGAATAATAATAGGTATATCCCAGTAGATTCGAACCATTGTATGTCACATAAACTTGCAGTATTTAATAGTATGATTAATAGATTAATTGAAACACCTTTAAATAAAAATAGATTTGAAATTGAACTTGCTAGAATTAAAGAAATAGCCAAATGTAATGGAAATGATCCTAAAATTATTAATAATATATTAAGAAAACAGAGTTTGAATAAATTAAGAAAAGATTCCACTACCTTAATACCAGAGAGAGAAACTGTTAAAAATAAATATATTAGTTTACCCTTTGATAAAAATTTAACAAAAGGCCTAGAAAATGTTTTTAAAGAAGTAAATTTTAAAGTAGCATATAAGAGCCAAAATAGCCTTAAAAATCTCTTAGGTAACCCAAAAGATAAAATAGAAACATTGGAAAAGTCAGGGATTTATAAAGTAACTTGTAATTCATGTGAAAAGATGTATATTGGTCAAACTAAACGAAAAAGTTCCACTAGATTCAAAGAACACATTAGTCATATAAAATTTCAAAGGCCAGAGAAATCAAGTGTAGCTGACCATATCTTAGAAACTAATCATAACTTAGATATAAATAACCTTAAATTAATTAAAAATGATAAATCAAAAAATATGTTAAATAGTTTCAAAAGTATGTTAATTAATAAATATGAAACTAATAAATTATTAAATTCTGACAAAGGGCCTATCCCGAATTCCCAATTGTATCTATTAGTTAAGAGATAGTTATAGTTTTAATTGTTAAATGCATAAATTTAATAATTACTGTAAAATTCAAAAATAATGTAACGATAACTCCTTCTGTTAGACCAGACCTAGTTGTTACTCGTAACATGATTGGTCGGATAGTGTAGGGGGCGTGGCCAAGGAGTTCCCGTTGCTTATAAATACGCATAGGTTTAGCTGTAAGTTAGTTATTTGTAAAAATACCTCTGAAGATGATTACTTTGTAGTCGAAATGTACATAAGGTTAAAATAAAATTTGTTGAATTTGTGGTGAGAGGTTGTTATAATTAATATAAACTAATATTACGAGTTTATAGAAGAAGAAATCAAGAGAAAGAAAGAGAAGAGTGAGAGAAAGATAGTTACAGAGAAAAAGAAGGTAGTAAAAACCAATTACAAATATTGAAATACAATAAATATTGCTGAATTGTCTCCAGTACTAGTGGAGATAGCGAGGAAATAGAGCTGGCATTTTTGTGGTATAGGATTAATGACTTCAATATAGCGTTGGGGAAGACGATGGAAAGAAGTAAGAAAGAGAAAAAATGTGATTTATAATGTCTGAGTATTGTTAGAGGGAGACAGAGATAGTTGCGATTTGTCTGTAAAGGAGAATTGGTTTTGTTGGATCGAATGATTTCAGCAGAGTTATTCTTCGAACGAAACAACAAACACAATGTAGTTGGGTGGATCGAAAGGGGTGGATATTTTATTCTAAACTTTTCATGCTTTAACATGAGAATGTTTAAAACGCCCGTTAACAAAGGAAATACTTTGGTAATTATTAGTGCATTTGTTCAGCAGTCTGTCACAGAAAAATCAACCGATGCAAACGATAGAAAATATTTTAATACAAAAATCGATTTTGAAACGAACAAACATGTTACGGTTAGATTTTTCAGATGAATTTGGGAAACGACAACACGATACATCTGATATATTCAAAAAACAGTGAGATAAATATTAGGTCATAAGCTTTAAAAGGCTTAATAAAAGAGTTTATGCTATAATATCCAAAATTTATTGTACATAATAAAATAAATAATCGAGGCGAGCTGATAATTTATCGAGTTTAAGTTCTAGTAATAAATTACCGTAGAGTGTAGAGAATATTTGAACTCTATTCGTTCTTGTTATAAAATTTATAACCAGCAACCAATCTTTTAAATTGAAATTGTATATTTGAAAAACAGATCATCAATATAACCACAACATATATTGGAGTAAACAATGCTTAAAAATCAAACCAACGCCAAATATGCCAAAATATTTATAAAATATCGAACCAGAGTTGCACAAAAGCTTCTAACCAAGCAGAAATTTTGTAAGTCGAAAACGAAATTAAATTTCTATTCACAGAGAAAATCAAATGAACTAATAAAGTTTTTAAAACACACTAATAAGTTAATATGGTTAAACGACTTAAATGGCAATATAAATATTAGAATACTCAAGTTATTGCAAACATATTTACCACAATAATAAAAACAAGCATTGAAATTCAAACTAAAAAAAAATTTACAGAAATAAATTCTACCCCAGTCTTATTAACCTTAAAAACGAATTTAACGTAAAAAGAAATAGAAATACTTGAAAATAACACTAGAAAAAAAATACAAAATACAATAGAAAACCCAGAGTCGAATAACAGCTGTCAATGAGCCTTATAAAATAATGAAAACCAAGATACCATAAGAAACACAGCATAATTCGAAATCAATTATATTATGAACAACAAAAATACAAATGAAAACCACAACAAAAATATAGTGTCCTATATTTAAATAAAGGCCAAAAATTAGAGCACTGTAAATAGATCGAGAGACATCCCGAAAGTCGAATCGCAAATATACCAAGATTCTTGTTTAAGTACATTAAAGTGTAAGACTTACAAAGACACACACACACACACACATACACACACACACACACACACACACACACACACACACACACACACACACACACACACACACACACACTCACTCACACACACACACACACACACAAACACACACAGTTGCTTTTCATGTTTAAGCACTCGAAATAACTTTTGAATAAATGATGAGCCCGTTGAATATCGAATCAAAAGTTTATCTATCTAGTGCAACTAATGTGTTGCCCATGTCAAGCCTTTTGTGTTATGAGAAGCAAAGTCCATACATTTAGATTTTAAATGACTAATGTGAGGAGAAAAAACATCAAAGCCCTACACTTTACAAAACGTTTTCTTTGAGCTAAAGCTTTGCTAACTCGTCTGTTAGTAGTGCGGAACGGTGTTGGCAGAGCTATAGCTCATAGAAAACATTTTGTAAAGTGTAGGGGTTTGACGTTTTTCCTCCTCACATTAGTCATTTGAAATCTAAATGTAAGGACTTGATTTTCAATAGCACGACAGGCATGAAAAGGGCAACAATTTGGTTTTCGAAACGTTGCATTTAATATATATTCGTTTTACTCAGTATTCAACCGGCTTGTCATTTATCCAAATATTTCCAGTAGCTATAAGCACTGCTGTATATCTTGCTGTTGGTCCTTATCGGATAACCTCAACTACGCAATTGGCAACATGAATTATGATGACAATTATAGCCTACGACTCACACTGGAAAGGTTTTTGAGTATAGGTATAATTGTGGTACGGCCATAAAAACACATCGTATATTCCGTCTTTGATGACAATAATACATATACTTTAAAACAAGGGAACATTTTCATTTAAAATAAGCCAATTTTCTAAAGATAATGTTTGATTTATAATATCGAAAGCACTATTTTTTGTTCCACTTTGTCTTGTATGTGCTTTATATATTGATTTGTATAACGACGTGCAGATGGAATTAGGATCCTACTTGAGGCCTAATGATCCTTAGTACTGAATATAAGGGCAAATTAGCGCATCGCGTGGCAAGCTCACCTACCCACAATGGATCTGCTGTCAACCGTGGAGAAGTGCGATGTGAAATATTACTCGGACAAAATGACAACAATATTGTAACAACAGAATATTAATGCTATGAACGTTTCAATGGTATATTAAGGCTGAATATGAGTCATCGTTCTTGAAGCAATCAGGGAGCCGATAGTGAATGAGCATTTCAAGAATATACATGAATGTGGTATATAATTCACGTCGTTAAAAAAATTAAATAAATTCCTACTAAGGTTAACAAATAATAATAATATTTTAGTTACCCTAGAGCACTATTTATGATATTGTGTGGTAACCATGGAAACAGTTTAAGACTGTACAATGAAGGTTTCGAGGATAACCATATGGGAGAAACAAATTCATATGTATCTTTGAGAAATATATTTCTAGGTATTGGAACGTTTGCGCAGTGCCAAGGTGCTCAAGACTTTGAACATGAAGATTCTCAGTTCGAATCCGTCTGGACCCTAAAAGTTTTATAATTTAATTACTGAATAAATATTTTAAATAACTGTAATAACATCGATTGTCATCCATTACAGGTTAAAAAAATGTATTTGAACTTGATTGGATCAATTAAACGTATTTTATTAACGGTTGAAAATGTGTACAAGATATATATATCTGGAGATTGTGAGCTAATAGAAAAGGATTTTTTTTTTTAAATAGTAGGCCTACTTGATATTTGAAAATGGATAAAAGGTTATTATCTGTTGAGTCACCGAATGTATACATATAGTATTGAGAATTTAGTTGGAACTAATTTAAGTGAAGGAATAAACACCCAGAACTATGGGGACAACGCTAATAACCGCTTATGTCCTGACGTCTTCGAAGATGCCGACGTTAATGACGTCATGAATTTCGCGCGGACGTAAGCAAGGATCTGCGAGTAATTCCAGCCGAGCTATATATTTTCTGGATATATCGTATGTCGGCGGTGCGGGGGTTTTCGCGCTCGCGAAGCAAAACGTTGCATTCACAGCGGCTAAAATGAAATTGCGGCAGAAATGTTATTCACGATAAAGATATGAAAAGAACACAATTTGCATTTCTTAATTGAAACGAAAAAGGATTCTATAATCTGCTTATTTACCCTGAAAAGCTACAAAGGAAATAAAGAATGTCGCTGTATATTAAATTGTTACGCTTTGATAAAAACAAAATTAGTTTTTATTTCTCTGTTTGCACTTGTTTTAACAGACAATTGGACGACAGACGTTTTTACAAACTGGCAAACTCTACGTGTCTGTCCATCATCCGCTTTTATTTAGGGTTGAAAACATAAATGCTTCTTAATATTTACGACTTTAATAAACAATGCCGTTAAAAAGCTAAAAAAATTATATAACGTTAAACGTTTCCCTAATATACTTAAGGGAAATGGTTTTGTGAAACTGTTGAAAAGTCTTACAGACTTGTGAATTTAAATTGCGCTTCAAAATCCTACTAAATATACATATTTAAGAAAGAGTTTATTGGAAGAAATCAAATTAAAATACAGTCCAGGATATTCTATTATATTATATAACATAATATTCTGACATTTCCTGTAAAGTTGAAATTAATTTATTTTCATAACTTAGGAATTTTACTTACGTAAAGAGTAAATATTTCCAGAAATATTTCAAGTTAATTAGCCGTTAGCAGATATAAACTGTATTTATCGCATTAATTCCTGTCTCATTAAAAATAACTCTTCGTTACAGGTTAATGTGAAGATATTTAGAATCTACATTAGAAATTGAAATAAGCCTCACTATTATTATTATTATTATTATTATTTTTCATAATGTCTCTAGTTTTAAACAGTTATTGATTGTGTACAACGCTTTAGATAGTTCATAGTTGGTTTAACTTAGCTTTTTAATTATATACCACATTCATGTATATTCTTGAAATGCTCATTCACTATCGGCTCCCTGATTGCTTCAAGAACGATGACTCATATTCAGTCTTAATATACCATTGACACGTTCATAGCATTAATATTCTGTTGTTATAATAGTGTTGTCATTTTGTCCGAGTAATATTTCACATCGCACTTTACCACGGTTGACAGCAGATCCATTGTGGGTAGGTGAGCTTGCCCACGCAATGCGCTAATTTGCCCTTATATTCAGTACTAAGGGATCATTAGGCCTCAAGTAGGATCCTAATTCCATCTGCACGTCGTTATCCTTTATTCACAAAGAAATGTAAAGAGTATCTTGTGACCCCGACCGAATGTAGGCCAATTTCAGTTGAGTGACCCTTCAGCCTTAATACCATGGGATCTCGCCCGCACATTCTATCAAGAGGCTATGTGCCCTGAAGAATCCTACCTATATTGACAATCCTTACCATTCTACATCCTGTACCTTACTAGTAACTATATTAACAAATCTTTTCCTATTTACATCCTATATCAGGAGACCATGTCTCCTCCCTTAATACTAAGAATATTTTCAACACTTTCTTATTTACACCTGTATCAAGAGGCTTTGCCACTTACATTAATTCTACCTACAACGAAGAATACTAGGAGATAAGGATATGTCTTTTACCTTTTACTAACAATATTAAAACATCTTTACCTATCTGCAACCTATATCAGGAGACTATAACTCTTCCATTAATACTAACTATATAAATCATCTTTTCCTATCTACAACCTGTATCAAGAAGTTTTGCCCTTACATTGATTTTTCCTATACCCAAAAATCTTTACAAATCTAATCTTATCTCAAGAGGTTATACCCCTACCTTAAACCTACATACAAATCAACCTTTACCTATTTATGTCTGTATCAGGAGTTTATGTCTCCAACTATAATCCTACCTTTATTACAAATCCCTTCTTATCTACATCTTGTAGAAGAAGACATCCTAGCCTCAACCGTACCTATAATAACAAACCTTTCAAATTTACATCCTCTATAAAAAGCTAGTTATATTCTAATATAACACTAGCAATATCACAACTTCTTTTCTAACTCAATCTTATATCCTACCATAACTGTATCCTAATTAGAAATCCTTTCCTATCTTTCGAAGGTGATATATAAATAGTTTCCGAAAGTCTAAAAGCTACAAAAAATCTGTTTTTGTTAATGTTTCCTTACACGGATTCATTCAGTTATAAAGCAATTGTTTAAATTAAATAGCTATCATTTTACACTCTTTAAACTACTATTATTTACACACTTTATATTTATAGAAGAGTTTAAAGTGTTATTAAAATTAGGTCTAATAATAACTAGTAAGATCGATATATTCAGCTTGACATGGACTTTCATCCCCAATGTAGTTTAATTAAACTTTTTTGTATATAATTGCCGTTTCTAGTCATTTCTATCCGTCCACTTCTAGAAGATTCTAGCATTTACGAGACGATTTACTGTTGTGCCCGCTTGAGCGTAAAAGGATTTAAACTTTTTATGCCGTGTGGAATAAATCACAGATGAGACTTTGCTCGTTACAATATGTTATACATTCCATATAGATAATTCAACATTCTAATAATATTTCAACTGAAATTTCAATTATTACTTATGAGAAAAACTCTGTTCAACAGCTATACATAACTTATGGCTCAATGAACATCGAAATGGAACTTATGCATGAGTGATGGATCAGCTTATAAATTATGAAATAATCATCCAATACAGTTAAATATTTACGTACCTAGATGAGTTGGGGATGAAATAATCATCTAATACAGTTAAATTGTTTATTTTGCCTTACTTAAATGAGGTGAGTTATTAATTTTATTCAATGATTTTTAAATATAAGAAACAATTTAATATACATATGAGAGAAAGGTAAAGAAAAATATTATGAATAAAGTAAATTATTATGGAACACATTACCGCAATTACATAATATTTTTGTTTTTATTGAAAATGTTATTTTAAAAGCTTTTCAAAAAAAGAGATTACAAAGTGTGTCTTTTAACGATGAAGTTAATACAAGAAATAGATAAATGAAAATAAACGTAATGAATAAATCACTATTATTTTAATTTAAAATATACAAATTCATACAACTTTCAATCTGGGGCCTCCGATAGTGAACGAAATATTATTAAATTATATTTTCCTCTTCTAAAGTGATTCTTTTAGTAAAACCGTATATAAACGGTTTTTAATTTAAAATCCATTTTCGCAATATTAAATTAAATATTGCCATTTAAAAATATTTATTTTTAAAAACTGATACTGATAGATACTGAATTTGTAATATTTTGTTCCAACGCAAATGTTAATATTAATAAAATTTCCAAACGTCAATAATTTAATAATTTCCAAACTGATTTTTGCCGAGCGCTTTGCAAAATTATAAAGCCATAAATTTTAAGCCATACAAATTGACAGTGACAGGATAATTTAATTTCACTCCATTTTGTCGGGCAGGCTGTCACTCTAAATAACACAGCCACCTTAATACCATCCAGGACGAGAGAAAGTTGAAGTACTTTTATTTGCCGACGTGTAGCATTTCGGTTTATACGCTCCGTTTTCTTTCCAAATAAAGACAAGCCAGCTTAGCATTGTTACTGGATTCCGTAGGATCTGAGATAAGTTTATTTCACGAGACAGGGCGTTCTCGTAGATTTAACACGTACGGAAATGCCTTTAAGGGAAAAATATCGTCTACGTGTAATATGGCCGATTCTAACTTTTACATGTTAACGGCTCTCTCCTACTTGCAGGCGAGCACGGGTTTCAACTTTACTTAGTAAATGTCAAAGTAATGACAAACCTCTATTATTTAAATTATCACAGATAAGTCATTTGTTTCAAAATTAAAGCAAAAAATAATTTTATCAAGATATACTGTAACAATATATGTGTGATAAACGAAATGAAATTGTTTTTGAATGGCTATGTAAAATTAATAAGTAAACTAAGAGTCAAAATACGTTTAAAATGGATAAAATTACATTTTTACGTAATGGATATAGTGTATTACTGTTTTAAGAAGTTCACAAATACATCATGGGATCAGATAGTTGTCGGACTGTACTAGTCACGGATTTTGGATACGACTGTACAGTCAACGTGCCAGTGGGTTTCGATGCATTACCTAATGACTTTCGTGTTGAGTGTTTGGTCCGGGTAATCTGTGCTATTCCTGTGTATGGTCCGAGTAATCTGTGCTATTCCTGTGTTTGGTCCGGGTAATCTGTGTTATTCCTGTGTATGGTCCGAGTAATCTGTGCTATTCCTGTGTCTGTGTATTATGGTAATCTTATGGCCATATCAGAATATATTTCGAAATTGTTCCTTATTTGAGATTGGCTCATTCAGTGGTTTAACCATTAATTAATAAGTTCTTCTGACAATTATTGAGTATTTTTTAGAATTAAATATAAAAAAACGAAATAAAAAACGCTTTATGGTCATCATACCATCTGATACTATTGATTGCTGTCTTCTTTGCATTAGAATTAGATTGTATGTTTGTATTTCAGTGAAGCAATGACGATATTAATTAATGAAGGAAAATCTATTACTTTGAAATAGGTCAGATATTATTTATAAATTATGAGTGGAATATATAACTAACATGAAAATAGAAATTGTTTGATTAAAAAGAAATACCCTGTAATTTTATAAGAGAAGGTTAAATACATTTACTCCAATACTTTTAGGTTATAAATTATTCATCAGACTTTTAAAAAAGGGTTTGCGGAAGCAACAAATGCTAACAAAACTAATTAAATTAAAATTAATTTTAGTATGCTTTTAATCGTTAGAGATCACTTAGAATTCAATATTTGTATGTATTTATTTAATTATGAACTTAGTCCTACTTTGCGATCAATAACTCTGGAATGAAAGTGGCGGTACGAGCTATTGTTAAACTTTGGTAATGTTAAACCTTTGTTGGTAAGACGAAAATATCAACTCATCTTGGATATAGTTCTAAAGGTTCATTCAGTCGTAGGTAATGATTCAATTTTTTTAATATTTATTACATTCCTCCTACCAGCTCACACTCTCCTGATATATATCTTGTACAAATTTTCAATAGGTAATAAAATACTTTTTTGTTCATCCAGTTAAGTTCAAATACATTTATTCAACCTATAGTGGATGAGAATTGATGTCAATATTTCTTCAAATATTGATACAATAATTAAATTATAAAAATTTGCGGTTATAAGTAGGATTCGAACTGACTATCTTTATGTTCGAAATCTAGTCCTTTGGCACTGGGCAAACGTTTTCAGCGCTAGAAATTTACTTTTCAAAGATGTATATGAATTTCTGTTTTACCCCACATCTGGTTGTCGTCGATACATCCATTGACAACCTCAAATTGTTCCACGGTTACCACACAATATTATAAATATTTATATAGGAATAAATATGACTGAAATGAATAAAATAAACAGACAAACCGATTTAACGGTATCGAACCTTATTATACAAACGGACAATCAGAAAGGAATGCGAAAAGAAACTACAACACTGTTTGGATGCGACGAAATAAAAGAAACAATTTAATAGTAAAAAACAAAAATAATGGTCCAGCACCAATAGTCCAACAGAAAGGAAATTCCCTTTCTATTTTGACACCTAATACTGTCATTCTGATATATATATATATATATATATATATATATATATATATATATATATATATATATATATGAATTGTAATTATAAAAATATTTATAAAAGAAATTAAAATAAAATTCTTCTTCGTGATTTAAGTAGGACTTGACCTCAATTGTTAAAAATTGTTTTAGAAATGTGTCCAAATATTAGTCACTATTTTGGCAAAAAGTAAATTAAAGTTGAATTGAATCAAAAAATACTTTGTTATAACATGTGAACCTACTTTGTGTGATGCAGAGAAAATAATTTTAAAACAGCGAAAGATATTTTAGCAATGATCAATGAACATATATTTATCCATGCAACCCTTGTACAGCATTCAAACTGTAATGCTAATGTATTTGCATTGGCAATTGTACTGCTCTAAATCGTGATTCGCCCTTTGTAAATATTTTATGTCGCTTTTTGTAGTTCAAACAATAAATGTTTAATTATTTGGAATATTTAACGATGCCGCCAGGTATACGAGTGAGCGCGGCTTTGTAATCGAATAATTAGAAACAGTAAACATTTCCCTAAATAAATTTGTAGATTTTTAAATATGAAAAAATACAAACATTGTAATAAATTAAAAATAAGTGAAAATAGATTTTTGGTTAATTCGTATCTTATATACTTCAGGACCAATAGATAATGCCAATAAGTTTGATAATGTATATTGATTAAACTTCAATTAGTTTTAAAACTGTATTACCTGTCTAAGAATAACAATGAGGATATATAATTTAATGACTGTTGCTGGAAAGTTATGAGATTTTTAAAACAAAAGCACTGTCAAAGATTTTTTTAGTTTAAAGTTTTAAAAATAATTTTTAATTGCTAACCAAACAAACATCTTCATGTAAAATAAATGAAAATGTAGGATAGTAACATGAATTTGTGTGGTAGTTAATAGTGGAATGAAAACAAAAATATGAGTTTTATTATATGATTCATTATTAGGCTCAAGGTTGTGTAAAGGGACTTCCGCGATCACACACCCTCAGCCCTTAAAATAGGAAGCATTGGTAAACTGAATGAAAGTTACGTTTAGAAATAAACAATAATTTTCATGTATATTGACTAAACATATTGGAAATTTTATTCCATCTTTTTTAACTATTTGAGTCCTTAAAATGTACCATTAGCAGAGCCATCGAACTCTTTTCGAAAGCTTCTTGAACAGTGACAAAAGATTCAGCACGTTTGAAATACTTGTTCAACAGCAAACACGCGAAGTTGTACGGTCCACTGCCCCGTCGCTACCAAAACGTACAAAATGAAGTCGTTCGGCTTTCACAGACAGATGTGTCTGTCTTTCACGTGTTATTATGCTACCTAAATTCGTGAGTTTTTTGCCCACCCTGTGTATGAGGTTCCAAAGAACTCTGAGAAACACAGATAAAAAATAATAAATATAGGTGCTGATGGCCCAAATATATTAGAAAGAAAAAAATAGGCTAACTTACTTTACACGCAAAAGTTTATTGACTCACTGATTCCATCATTTACCGTATTTAACGTTAAATAGCTAATAATACAACCATTAATCACTGAGCACATAAATCCTCTACTCGTGTCGTATCCCGCCATCTATATGCCTGCAGTAGATATTTCACAGCTTCCTAAATTTATTCTCCCTCCATTTTTTTGTAATAGTTTCACATCGATATATTTACCATAATCAAATCATACCTCTGTTACTATGTTTCGTCTGGTTCTGGGAGTTATTGTATATAGTTACACTATATTTAACCACTATTCCTCTCTCCTAGTTAGTTACACATTACTTAAAGTACATAGCCTTAATATAGAGATTTTGTAATCACCTCCCTTTTAACACTAATAAATCTCTTATTATTCTCTCGATATTTTGGAAAGATAATGAGAGTTTAATACTTTATAATAAGGACTTTTATTGATCGGTTTCATCTAATAGTACTGCCACAGGTGCTGACGCTCTGCACGGGGTGGACTACCAAGTATAAAGAGGTAGGCAGAGTCTTACTTAACATTCCTGCTACTGTATGTTTTATGCAATTTTCGATCTCCTACACAAAATATTTCTCTTACCCCATCATAATATATAATTGTTTATGGTTCTTTTTATGTATTGTCTTCTACTTCATATTCCAAATGATGAAATAAATAATATTTTTGTCTCACACATTGTACAATGTTATCCAAAAATGTTTTCCTTTGCTGCCATTTGCGATCTTCAACACCAATTATTGCTTGATTTTCTTCCTATTATATTATATTGTTTAGTTAAAATATTATATAAAATAGTATAAGTTACAATATTTATAATAATATATAGACTAACAGCATACCAAGATATCAGAAACACAAAAAAGGACGGTGGTAAAATTTAATATTAGAAAGGTTTAAAAAAATTATCTGCAAATGTTTTCCTAGTTGGAACAATTTAAAATACATTTTTTTAAATATATATGTAAGTTATTACTTATTTACCTTATCAGTATTAAGGCTCAGATCTCATGGCTAGTTTCCAATCTGCAACAAGAGATACAAAACATCTAAGTTCTTGTATAGTCACTATGTAATTAACATACATTCACACACACACACACACACACACACACACACACACACACACACACACACACACATATATACATACATACATATATATATATATATATATAAAGAGAGAGAGAGAGGGAGAGAGAGAGAGAGAGAGAGAAAGAAAGATCTTTAAAAACACAAACATGATAATAATTTTATAAACAATATTCGAGCTGACGTAGGGTCATAAACACAAGAAATATATTGGCCTAACATTCACAATTATAAAACTTCAATCTCAATCACATTTCAATGACATTATGTCATCATCATCATCAGTGATTCTATCGCTAACAAAAAAACTTTAATAAAGAAATAAAACATAACCTATAATATTTAGGTTATAATATGTTTACTGTACAAATATTATAGTTTATGTTCCATTACCTTAAATAAAGTTATATGTTTGTGATAGAGTCACTGATGATGATGTCTTTGAAACGCGTTTGAGATTAAAGTTTTATAATTGTGAGTTGTATATATTTCTTGTGTTTATGGTGATAATTTGTATATACGCAAATATTACTACAGTAATTTGAGAAACTACATTAACCTCTAAATAAAACTACACATTAAAGTCTTTTTGTCCGTGCAAAGAAATAGCTTGATAACATTAATCCAATTATAGCGATGCTACTGGAACGGAATGTATCGAATATAATTTTTGTTGGTGAATTTTATTCCTATTATCAAAAATATTTGGTTCTATATTTTTTAGTATTTTCCATTTTCTTTGAAACCTTGAAACCCTAGCATGTTATTCACTGACAAGTCATAAGAAACTCACAGTTTTAGTATTTGTATTCAAATATCTGAGATTTTAGTTTCGCCAGTTTGACTTTTAGCGTTAAAAATTTCCATTTTATAATTTATGACGTATTCATATATTGCTTTTCAACATTAACAAAACCAATTTTGGTTTTCCTGTGACAAAAACAAATTAATTACAAAACAAAGTTCATGAATTCCAAATGATGATCGACAACCCCAATGTTAATTTACCTTTCTCGTTTTGTATTCAAAATGGCGGCAATATGTCTATTGTACGTTAAATATGAAGCATTGATTAGGAATAGACCACTTTGCGTTACTCATATAAGGGTGTCAGTTTAGTTGATGAAATTCACAAAAAGATGAAAAATAATACAATAAGAAATCAGAGAAGCACGTTAATAAGAGATTTAAAGGGGGGGAAATGGGGAAAAATAGCACACCATCCACCATTGTCTAATAAAATTAGAAAATCTCTAGAAAAATATAGTAATTTGAACGTTACAATTGCCACTACAAATAACCTAAAGATGTTGTTAGGGAGCCATAAAGATGCCATACCTAATGAAGAGAAGTCAGGAATCTACTGCCTGAAGTGTAGCTAGTGTCCTCTGAAATATATAGGCCAAACAAAAAGAAATATTAAAATTAGGGCTAAAGAACATTTTCCCACAATAAATATAATAGACCAAAAAAATCTGCGATGACGAAACATTGTTTAGAGGAAGAGCACGAATTTAAAGTAGACGATGTAACCCTGTTAAAAAACGTTGTTAAGTGTAGTGAATTGGATGCATGGGAAACTTTGTATATTAATAGGAATAAATCTAATATTGTAAACAATGAGTCAGGCCCTATTCAAAATTCTATATTATTGTGATTAGCGCAACACAAAAGAAAAAAAAGTTTATTGTAACTTTTAGGTTAAATATTTTGACATAATAATAAATGACTAATATATGAATGTCAAGACACTCATATATCAAAGAAAGAATACATATAACGTTTATGAATACATTTATGTCCTCAAATAAATGTTAAAATTATTATTTTCAACTAGCGTTACACGGCGCACGTTGCTGCGCTCGAAATCATAATTTTTGCAATAAGAAAAGCAAATCAAACATCTACGTAATTATGTTTTATTTGCTGCAATTCTAGAAGATAAACAATGTTTTCCTTCATTCCATTAGACTTATAAACACACAAATTTTAGGTGTGCCAAAACGTGAGCACGCAACATATATTTGCCCATGGTAATTTCAAATGTTCCAGATTTAATCCAGCAATTATCAATGATTGTGCCTTGTTTATGGTTATTGCGAATGCAAAACGCAAAGGAAATTGTAGTCGTTTAAAATCAATAGGTAGACGTGATGAAATCATCGGTATTCATGGAATGAAGACCATCTCTCCTTTGAGCTTGCCACCTCTGATTTTTGCCCGGGTCACTTTGGGTGTCAGTTTTTTGTCGTTGATCTGGTTTCGTTGCACAGCTTTGGTTGATTCAAATTTCGCAAGAATATTATCGGCAATCCTACTTTTTATATCAATAACTGTAATAGAAATGATTGTACATAGAATTTAACAATTTTAAACAATTTAAAATAATTAGTAATGTCTTTTAATTTTTACACATAATTTATAATTTTTTAAAATAAATTTACGTAACACTAGTATGGATATACATTTTATCATTAGACTTATGGACAGCGGTACACAGAAACATCCTAAGCCTTTGGGACGGAGCCCTGTGGATGGGTTTTCACCAAACTTCACAGGAACCATCCTTGAAATAATGTTGAACAAACCCTCCAAATTTCATCAACAGCGTGTTATCAAGTTCAGTCAAATCAAAGTACAGCGGTTTAGGCGTCCTTAAAATACATACACACATTTAAACACTCATTTATATATATATAAATAGATTACTGATAAGGATTATTGCAATATAGATTATTGCAATAACAGCAATTAGGTATTTATTTAGTGCTAAACATATGAGGAGTGGCTCTCTTGTATCATTGTATCATATTACAATTATTAAAGAAAACATTTAACAGGACAAGCACGAAATTCTTTAAAATAATTGTTTACTTTGGTTTTTCCAGTTGTAAAGGATAAAACAATGAAAATAATTTATAAAAATCAAACCTGTGAAAATTAGTTTATGAAGCATATAAAAGTCAGTTTTTAGTAAAGCATTGACAGCCGTAAGCTACTACAACTTACAAGTAGGAAATAGGAAGGCCCATACCGAAGTAAATTAATACGTCTACATACGGATTCAGAACATTGTTATATAAACAAAAGTCGCTTTTTTTATACTTGAATTATTGATTTTCGATTTTAACTCATCGGTTTTTACTGAAAAAGGAGACGATTTAAACAAATGGAGTTTAAAAATGGATTTTCCCCTCGTTTTGCAATAGCTTAAAAATTTGTTTTATTATCATTTTATCGCTTCTGTTTTTTAATAACTTCTTGGACCCAAAGTAAGATTATTTCTAGATATAAAGTTGTAATCAAACAAAATCATTGGTCTATTAAATGTAACAACAGTAAATCGAAACAATTACATTGCACTGCGGGTTGTATAATTAGATTACTGTTACACTTGGTGGATGTTTAACTAAATGTAACAACAGTAAATCGAAACAATTACATTGCACTGCGGGTTGTATAATTAGATTACTGTTACACTTGGCGGATGTTTAACTAAATGTAACAACAGTAAATCGAAACAATTACATTGCACTGCGGGTTGTATAATTAGATTACTGTTACACTTGGTGGATGTTTAACTAAATGTAACAACAGTAAAACGAAGCAATAACCGCGCACTGCGGGTCGTATAAATAGATTACTGTTACACTTGGCGGATGTTTAACTAAATGTAACAACAGTAAAACGAAGCAATAACCTCGCACTGCGGGTCGTATAAATAGATTACTGTTACACTTGGCGGATGTTTAACTAAATGTAACAACAGTAAAACGAAGCAATAACCTCGCACTGCGGGTCGTATAAATAGATTACTGTTATACTTGGCGGATGTTTAACTAAATGTAACAACAGTAAAACGAAGCAATAACTTCGCACTGCGGGTCGTATAAATAGATTACTGTTATACTTGGCGGATGTTTAACTAAATGTAACAACAGTAAAACGAAGCAATAACTTCGCACTGCGGGTCGTATAAATAGATTACTGTTACACTTGGCGGATGTTTAACTAAATGTAACAACAGTAAAACGAAGCAATAACCTCGCACTGCGGGTCGTATAAATAGATTACTGTTATACTTGGCGGATGTTTAACTAAATGTAACAACAGTAAAACGAAGCAATAACCTCGCACTGCGGGTCGTATAAATAGATTACTGTTACACTTGGCGGATGTTTAACTAAATGTAACAACAGTAAAACGAAGCAATAACTTTGCACTGCGGGTTGTATAATTAGATTACTGTTACACTTGGCGGATGTTTAACTAAATGTAACAACAGTAAAACGAAGCAATAACTTTGCACTGCGGGTTGTATAATTAGATTACTGTTACACTTGGCGGATGTATAACTAAATGTAACAACAGTAAAACGAAGCAATAACTTTGCACTGCGGGTTGTATAATTAGATTACTGTTACACTTGGCGGATGTATAACTAAATGTAACAACAGTAAAACGAAGCAATAACTTTGCACTGCGGGTTGTATAATTAGATTACTGTTACACTTGGCGGATGTTTAACTAAATGTAACAACAGTAAAACGAAGCAATAACTTTGCACTGCGGGTTGTATAATTAGATTACTGTTACACTTGGCGGATGTATAACTAAATGTAACAACAGTAAAACGAAGCAATAACTTTGCACTGCGGGTTGTATAATTAGATTACTGTTACACTTTTCGGATGTATAACTAAATGTAACAACAGTAAAACGAAGCAATAACTTTGCACTGCGGGTTGTATAATTAGATTACTGTTACACTTGGCGGATGTTTAACTAAATGTAACAGCAGTAAAACGAAGCAATAACTTTGCACTGCGGGTTGTATAATTAGATTACTGTTACACTTGGCGGATGTTTAACTAAATGTAACAACAGTAAAACGAAGCAATAACTTTGCACTGCGGGTTGTATAATTAGATTACTGTTACACTTGGCGGATGTTTAACTAAAATATTACTGTTTGTGTTTGGCATAGACCCAAGCACGAACTTTGAATTGACAAAAGCGTAGCGTATTAGTGAATAAATGACAAGACGGTTGAATATCCAGTCAAAAGTTTATTTATTTATTACAACGTTTCGACAACTAATTTGTTGCCCTTATGAAGCCTGTATTTCTATGAAAAATAAAATCCTTGTAAAACGATGTTTTTTAAAAATTGTTAATGCTCTTCTGTAACTTTAGGATTTAAAACGATTGTTGATAAAATAATCCACAAGTATTATCTTGTTTGTATAAATAGCCACTTACATAGTACTTACGTGAATACATGTTTCTACCTCAGTTAATTCATCTATTTTATTGTTAAAGCTTTAACGTTATGTAGTATTGTTTACCGATCTATAATGTCAGCGTTTTAACGCAAGCATTGGTATGTAATTCCTTTGACGCTAGGTTTCTCTACCAAAAATATATTGGGTTTCTTTATATCACAATAGCTTACTACGAAGCTACAAATTGTCGAAAAAACATTTGTCAAGCTCATTTTCATACGAGGGGTTGTAAACGTAGTTTGATGATTATTAATCGAATTTCGTGAGCATAGAAATCACACACACGTATTAATTGAAGATTGTAAATTGAACGTCAACGTATTAGCTTAATCAAGAGTAACACAATTCTAGACGCATTTGAAGGTTATAGAGACTCGAGCACCCAACTGGTTAAATATATATATTGTACATTCTTTTATTATAAGTTGGCTTTCGTCTTGATATTGGCCAAACGTTAAACAGTAGAGGGTTGAAACGACGACTGAATCAAAATTTGTTGTTTAATCATTGTTTAATTTTAAAAGAATTACTAGCAATTATTAACTTTTTTACTTTACATGTTTATCTAAGGAGTCCATAAAATAAATGAAGGTTTAAACATTTCTTTCACTTCGCCCCTTCGTTATTGTAAACAAATTTTTGAGCTAATCATCTGACTGGAGAACCTGTCAGAGCATGTTCGCTATATTCGTATCTGCTGCCGCATGAATACGCCAAGATGCCATTTATATGCAAATTCTACGTCACCTTCCGCTATTGATTCGGTTTCCTGCTCGGCTCATTATTACTGAGCATAAGTGAATTTATGTTCGAAAAATTCCGTGCGGCTTCTTTTCAAAATTACAAAACTGCTTTTTATGGTCCTAATAATAATATGGCCGTGAAATAATATAATGCAAAGATTTGATATGTGTGATAACCAATTGTATACTTCGATTTTGTATTTGTGTTTGTAGTCTGAGCGTTGAATTGGATTAAGCTCGGAATATTTTCTTATCGCACGGTTTTTTTTCACTAATATGCTGTACATTATTTGTTCTATTATAACTTTGTTTAAGATTTTAAAGAAACATTTTAATTAATGACAACTTCCCCATACATACTGACAGACCTCATAGGCTAACTTCCTATCTAGGTACAGCGACAAAGAAACATTTAAAGTCTTCCTTTGTTTGCTCTTGTTGCAGAGCAAAACCGTCAAACAGTCACGGAGTCTTTCTGAATGTTGAATAAATCGATACAGAGGGCGACAGTTCGATTGGGGGTGCATCATTGACCTGGAAACCTGAAGTAGAAAGAGTCCTTCTAACATAGTTCTCGAACTAAAGTGGGTTCATAAAGATGTATTGCAACAACGGTCTGTGCCCATTACGAGTACATCCATGATTTGTCATCTATTTTCGTTTAACAATCAATGTTTTTCTAGCTAGAAGCAAAATGTTTTCAGTGCTTTATTATTTGTTTGCAAATTGATTTCTGGTAACTTGTAGAGTATAGAAAATCATAAAGCATTATAAACTAAAAATAATTAGTTAATTTAGCATTTACAAAAAGAAATTGAAATTAAAAAAAACTTTATCAATAAAATCTTGCTCTCAGAATGGCGAAACCAATCGTCACTACAGGCAGCACAGTCGAATGGAGATATTCCTAGTAAATAAACATGATGTATTGTTGCCAGGAGGTTTGGGTCTTGCAGGTTGATTTGTTACAGAAAGAAGGTCCTGTTTTACTTACGGTGTGGCTTTTCTCCTCAGTGTGAAAAAAAGTAAAAAGCGCACTGTAAAATAAAACTTTGAGCATCGTAATAAACGATGATTTATAAGTAATTCTAGTTTTCCGTATATACAGTTTAAGAAAGGGTTGGAAAATAAGCATTAGAATATAGTTTTAATAAATAACATACCCCCAACTCAAAGAAGTAAAAATACCTATGCACTAAATATAGGAGGTTGTACCTTTTTTTGAAATAAATAAATTCCGCATTTCAATTTTCAAAGCAGAAAACTTTCACCTTAAAAGAGTGTAAACATAGATTCCTAAATTATTGTAACAACAATAACAATAATAAAAACAATAATTTATTATACGTATTATACAATGTATTATATAGCCTACTATACAATATAAGTGAGTCACTTGGGGGGGGGGGGTTGCAGCTGTGCTTGCGTTTGCATATGCATGTCTATGTGTGTGTAGAAGGTTTTATAACTGTTCCCGTTTTCGTCTTTCTAAACCCTTTTCCACCTACTTCCGTTCTCTCTGGATGTCTTCTTACTCTACCTTTTCTCCAACGTTCTTGGTCGTTTCTTATTCTTCTTTTTCATATAGAGTTTCATTCTGTGGTTTATTTCCGCCTGATCTTCTACCTTATTCTTACAACCCTTCAAACGTATAACGTACCCATACAAAAAATAATACTTTCTCCTGGCAAAACTTTAAGGTATTGTTATCCACTTGCTTTTGGTTCCGTTTTGCTCCGTTCTTCCCAATAACAAGTCGTGAAAGATTAGAGCAACTTCAGTATTTAATTTTTGTTGCGTTTATTTTCTTCATTTAGTATTCTATGCTTATGTACAGACAGTTTAAACACCGTTTGACAGACGTATTTTTCCTGTGGTTTGCTATAGAGTACTAGAATTTAGCTGTATTTTCATTTCTTGCTTGAAAGACCTACTTATGAACAATAACTCTGTGTTTTATGGTATAGACACAAATGTTAACTCAAGTATACATTTAGGCGTGGCGTATTTCGGTTTTTGTTGAGTATTTCGTTTTTAAAAATTAATTTTATTTCTTCAAGTATAGCTACTCCTTTAAATTCCGCAGCACGAATTTCAGTTCATTTTCGACCTGGGCGAAGATCACTTCTAAAACTTAACGAGTTTAGGTTATTTCGTATTAGTATCCCATCACCTCGATTTTTTTATAATCTTTTAGCCTGGCTTCCATTAAAATATAAGGTATATAGATTACAGGCCACCAGTATAGAAACGTTTTTGGTGTTATATTAATCCTCGGTATATTTCACTATGACAGAAACCGTTTTGAGAGAGTAGAAATGCTTAATGCCTGAACTAGTTGAGTGTTTTTTTCATTGTTGCCATTAGTTTATTCCAGAGTACCGAATAATATTTTTTCTTAAGACCTGTGAAAGCTAAGCGTAAGACTTTTGTGTGTGTTTTATCTCAATGGGTGAAAGTGTTTATGTAATCAATTTAAGAAGCTTGCAGTAGACCCTGTTTGACATTAAAATATTTGCTCACCATACCTCATGGCGCCCGACCGGTCGCTAGGCATTACTTCTCACACGCACTTTTAGTTGGTATCATCTTCGCGAATGGAGAATTGAAGACTGACTGCTCGATCTATTGATCTCTATTTTTTCCCTCCTATTTCTGTTTCTAGTAAGTTTATTCTTATGTCCCTAAATATTCTCTCTAGTATGGCTTATGTCCATATAGTTTCAGGTTTGGCAATCTTCTTCATACATAGGTTTAATATAAGCTTCCTTCTATAATTTCGGCAATACTGCAACATTTATTGTTGCTTAGAAAATACTTTGTAGTACTGTGTGAATAGTATGTCTAACCTTACTCAGAAGAATATTCGCATCGGTAAGTTCCTACTGCTTCATATTGATTGTAATCTTGTATTAACAGCTGTTTTGTTTTTAGAAACAGTTTACTTTTACGAATTTCTTAATTTTCCTCACACATATTTTCTCTAGACTTTGAAGTTAGTACTTTATTAATATATATTATACATATTATCATTATTATATTATATGTAATATATATATATATATATATATATATATACATTTTTTGTAAAAAGAAACAAACACTCATTCTACAGTTACTTCATAAATGTTTACAGTGATAAACCAAAACAAGCCTTAAAATTAAAAATCCCAAAGTCGTTTCTAAACGCGAGGATGATAAATGACAAATCTAAGGAACATCATCAAAATATAAAGAGATAGAAACATCAACTACAGCAAGAAATGTCAATAAAAAAAAATAAAAGACATAAGAGTATTAAAAACGTATTATTTGAAGATATTGGATGAATATTTCTTGGAAAGCTGAATTTGATGTTAACCCTTAAAATAAGATGTACAGTGACACTAATTTTACCGTACAAATGGAAAAATTCAAGTTATTATTTAAATAAATAGAAAAATTTACAATTATGTTTTAATCTAACTTTTAAGACAGAAAAATTAAAAACATTGCAATAAAACTAGCGTATTACCCATCAAATTACACATATAATAACACTTTATTTAACTAACTACAACAAAATGTTATTGAAACTCCACCATTGGTAATACGTTATTACAGTTGTAAACAATGTATATAGATCTCTTGCTTTTTAGTGCTCACATAGGAAACTATTATAACACAAGAAATTAGAAAATGTATTGAAACATTTAAAATTGTGTATCTACCTCGAACATTTAGCTTGCTTGCTAACAAAGCACTGCAATATGTCTATACCACTTTCGTGTATTACACAGGGATATACGCTGCAAAGTGTTGACGTCAATTTACACAGCTACGTACAGCATATGTCGTTGTAAAGCTACAAGTACTGCACATTTAAACAATCACCCCGTCTGTCAACGTTTCTTTTTTTGCTGTAAAACGAGTTTATGTAAGCTTTTAAATTGTCCGACATTTGTGTGCGACCTGTCAACACTTTTTTTTATGTATAACGAGACACAGTTTCTACGCTATTATCTCTGGAAAACATATTTTTAAAAATTTTTGCTGAAAAACGCTTCAATGGAAGTGGAATTTTTAAAACGTTTTTGCTGTGAACAAGCGCATTGCTTCATCAACTGTCATTTGACGTACACTTGACTAGAATTAGTCAGCGGTATATTGCTATTAACTCTATCGGTTGTTAGGAAGGGTGAAGAGTAAAGAATACAGAATATATATATATATATATATATATATATATGTATGTATATATATATAAATATATATATATATATATATATATATATATATATATAATAATAATAATAATAAATTAAAAATATTTCAAAAACAAGAATACTTTTAATTAGGGATGGGCCGATTCCTAAAATTTTCGATTCCGATTCCTATTCCGATTCTAAAATTTTCCTTTCGATTCTCGATTCTTTAGTCGATTCTCGATTCTCGATTCTTTCAAGTTAAATGGAAAAACCTTTTAAAAGTTCTGTTTTAATGTAATAGGCTACACAAAACCTTCAACCGTGAGAGTGATATCTGTCTATAATATAATTTATTAAGGTTAAGTTTCGGAGGAATAATACAGTGTTTCTGTTATCCATCTATTCGCTCAACCGTCATGGCCACGGTTCCGACGGTGACGGTTAATCGAGTTTTTACTGTACTTTTTTGTGTTTTGTTCTGACATTTAGTGAGAGAGAGAGAGAGAGAGAGAGAGAGAGAGAGAGAGAGAGAGAGAGAGAGAGAGAGAGAGAGAGAGACGAGCGATGTCAAACGACCAGAAATGGTTACGATCTTGATTGCTGTTGCTTCATAAATAATAATATTTTCGTTTACTATAATCATTTTATTCATTCAAATCAACTGATACATAAATAAGACATAGTTGGTAATTAATTATTTTTCCACACAAATATAATAAATTTTGGTAATAAATTTTGTTTGGTAATAAATTGCTCCACACGCATATTATAATAGTTAACAAAATAGGAATCGGAATCGACACTTTTATGATGAAGAATCGAGTATCGACGATTCCTCGATACCACCTAGAATCGACGATTCCTGGAATCGAGAATCGGAATCGGCCCATCCCTACTTTTAATGAATATATTTATTCTTGTTTTTGAAATATTTTTAATTTATTAACTATATTACAAGAAAACATATCACCATATATATATATATACATATAGTTACTCAATTACGTTTCCAAGAATTCATGCGATGCTTGTTTTGTTGAATGCGTGAACAATCACGCAAAGTATAAAGAATGATACTTTTCACGTCTCATTTTATAATGCTACTTTACTAAGATATATGATCTACTAAATTGACTCAAGGCTACTTCGAACTGTTCTTACGGTTTGTTAAAACAACTTACTGCCAAACTTTGCTGGAAAGACATGATTGTGTACTTTGGAAATGTGTAATATAACAAGAAGCTTCAAAACTATAGGTTTTTGAAGCTGAGTTGAGTACAGTGTGATAAATAATAAAAAATGTGGTTAATTCTTTACGAATTTCTTCATGTAATTTCCCATTGGCTCAAGGCTCGGAATAGTTACATATTTCGTTAAACACTATCAAGGAAATCGTGTATTTACATTCGCCAAGGGATATTCGGCTACTTGATTTACAAATCCTACTTAGCGTTACACTCATAAACATTTTTTAGGCATAAATACTTTAAAAAAACACTCTTTGGATTTGGTAAATACTCAATCAATAAGCAGATGTTATTGAGACATTTCTTGTGCTTAAAAAGTGTGAAATTGTCCTCAACATTCTTTTCTTAAGTAGGACAATCTTTTACAAAATGATTACACTTCGCCATATTATTACTATTACGTTTCCAATAGGGAAGTATATCAAATACTCTGAGAGTCATAAGAAATTAATTGACAAATTCATGTGTTTTCAAAGTAACATTATGTAATCTATATAACCATTTAGGCTCTTTTTCAACTTGTATATACATAAAAATCCAATCCGCTGATTTTATTTTACTATAAAATAGGTTAGAGTTTAAAAAAAAATGACCATGAAATATTTTTTTACTTCTATTTAATGAAACAATTTGATAGCGTCTCGATCACTATTTTCACTGTATTTTCGGGAAACATTATATCCTGCTAAATCTAAACACTTCATCGACATAGCTGAAATCTTTTTTTTTTTTTTGTAAATATAAACGCTTCTATTTGAATTAAGTTCAAGTATACTCTAACAAACCCCACATATTTTTATACTGAATAAATATTGTCCTACGGTGCGCCGAAGCTGCTGAGTGGTCCAGTGGAAGCATTTGACTTCTAAAATGTAACAGCAAAGATTTTGTTCTCGTCTATTAGTCCCAGGACGACTCAGCTAGTGAAAATGATAACCCAAGGCCAAACAGATTGATAATTTTAGTTTGTATGCCAAGCAAACAAGGCATATATTACATCATTGTTTAGAAATATTTTCCTGGACAACAAATTTGTTCCATATAATCATTGCTTAAGGAATCTCTATTTCCAACATCATTTTTGTAAGATTCACACTAAGTTGTATGAAAAAATAGAAATCTTTTGCACGAATGAATTAAAAAAGGCAATAAGTTTTTAAATAGATCAAAGGAATAACCCAATTGCCTTTTAAAATAAAAAAAAAAGATATTCAAGTTTCATTAGCTTTATTCAAGTTACAAGAATAATTCAGCGAACTGCTTCTATATTTTGGCACTGTAATAGCATCTCAGTTTCTACAAAGATAGGGAGTAGGAGCTTACAGCAGATAAATGGAGACGACCACACTTGCCATCCATGGATACTCGGTGAACTAGCAACAGTGCGGGAGGGGAGCTGACAATCTGGAATATCGTATCACTTGTCTGATTAAACATCAGCTAAGATGTCACGGTAGCAAATTAATACTGAGTAAAGCTGTATTAAACTGGTGTCCGCCTTCTTATAGCCAAGAGAGTCCCCTTCTTATTGTGATATTACATTTTCTGTGTATTACTTTAAAATGAACTCAGGTTTTCCCCAAAATAAGAAAAACTCTAACTATTTTAATTTTTGTTTTACAAAACACGTGAGGCTTATAGGACCAGAGTATCTGACCGTATAATGTACCCTGAATAATAATGATAGCCTTAATAATAATAACGCTAACGTTTATAAAATAATGTTTTACAACACTTGACTTTTATAATTATGACAGTATTTTTACTAAAAAATAGAAAATGTTTTTTTGAAGAGCACTGATTCTCGAATTTTGTTCTGCTTTGTTTTATTTGTTACAAAAGAAAACGAGTAATAACAGTTATTTTTTATTATATAAATAACATTTACTGAGTATTTTATTGTTTTTTTTGGTTTCCATGTTTTTAATAGTCTTCGTAAGTAGATGATATTATGTATGTTGTTTGTAATTTTCAGTTGGAGTCGTCTCATTCCCCTTTGTCGGAGGAGTTGTAAGTTGTTGAGGAGTTGAAATTCTGAAGGGCTTCTCGGATCAACTGTAACCTTCTGATGTTATCTGTGTTGGCGAAATGTACATAAAGGTTTTTATATTTAAAATTTATAGCTCGGATTTTTAATTGTTAAATTATAATTACCGCTACTGTGCGACGTTGTTGTTGTATTTGATTTGATTGGCGGTTTCTTAATATCAATAGGTTTATGGTCCAACCGCTGCATCAAAGGAAAAGATTAAGATATAGCTGGATGTGATTTTTTTATGGTTGAAATAACATCCTTTCCCCTTCTCTCTTAAAAAAATTGAAACGTAACCTAAAACCTGTCACACTGTACCGATCTAAGACTTTCAATGATAAATAACTCTAGTGTTAATCGGTTTTAACTATACAATAACATCAGCAACTGATAATCAATCATTTATTTTCTTACGCGTGTTTCAATGATAAAATTGTCATCAGGGAGGTTAAAACACAAAATCAACAAACATCTTAACCTATTAAAGGTAGAGAATTGAAATTTTGTTTACATAAAATTTGAATTATAAATGTCAAAAACTGACTAGTCATTTATTTTACATGTATCTGTCTATAAAATATTTTTCTTAATTTTTTTCATAGTGAAAGTTAAGTTTCAATCTAATAAGATACTGTTTAGAATTTTTGTACTTGAAACGAGCGTTAAAGTAAATTTTGTGTGATGCTTGTAATTTTTATATTTTTATTTTGGTATTATTTTTACTAACAAGCTAAGTAAAAATTTTATAATAATCAATTGTTATAGAAAAGTGTGACACAGAGTAACAAGAACAACCGTAACAGTGAACTATAACAGATTTTATATTACTTATATTTTCTGCTTACCTCGAATATATGATAAGAGTATCAATCATTTGATTTGATTAAAACAGTTTTGATTAGGTATTGCTTTTAACGATTGTCAATAGCTCGCAGAGAAAGCTGTAAAATAAATAAATCTAACTGTTCATAAAGGATGTTACACAAAGTCCCTTTTTAAAAAAAGGGAACAAAGTACATTTTAACTTCTGAAGGTCCCGTTATTTTCCCTTGCTGCAGAGCGCGATTCAGTCGTTTGCGGAAATTGCTCGATGTTTCAAAAGTCGGTAGAGTCCGATGAAGTGTCGAATTGTCGACCTGGAAGCTTAAAGGCAGAAAATATACACCATACCTGGTTCTGGAAGTAGTTCAGTATACAATAAATGTGCTCTACAAAAATAAAACTGTTCAAGTCATGAATCAGTATTTATTAAACAATTAATATTTACTTATAAAACAAGCAAGCAAAACATATCTTTTTATAATAATTCTGTGACTGATTTAATGCGCAAACCTGAATGTAATAATACTATAAAATGAACTCACTTTGACGATGACAGATTTATTGCAAACACAACCCTGCTATTTAAAACGTTTAGAAAATGCAATCAAGTATACACAAATAAAATCAATTCATACCCAATTTAATAAAGAAGCAGTGTAAGCGCAGTTTGTTGAATCAAATCTAGTGAAATAATTTTTTAAGGAAATCTAGTTTGTTATCGGGAAAATGTAGTTAAAGATACTTCTGTAATATTTTAGGATCTGATTTTATTCTTATTATTTAACTGTATAAAATAATGAAAAATAGACACTAGGTATTGAAATAAACTTTTAGAAACAGATTACGTCCCAATCTACCATGGCATCACTGTATTTCTTGCTTTAACAACTATCAGATTTATAATAATATAGTAGTGAGTGATATTTAGTTTATTAAAACTCACTAGAAGTAGGTTTCGATAATCACCGCTCGTATCGTGTCAATCGATCTATTGTATTCTATCTTGTTTAAATAACAAAAGTTTCAAACTTTGGTCGAACTTCGTCGAATTTCATTAAATTATTAAGACTGAATAACAAATAAGCATTGAATAAGAGAACTTTAGAATTATTTTACAAAGCGCTTGGTTTTGTTTTAAAGGAAATAACCGATTATAAACAAAATATAATTAATTAAATGCAAGTTCCATGTAAAGGAAATAATTAATAATACTTTTGTAGTCCATTACGTTCGGTGAATCTTAAGTAATCCCTTTAACATTAGTTTATGACCATCTGAACTTTAAATTTTGTAAATTTGTAAAAACGTACTGAAACAGAACGTTTTTGATCGTTTCTATCTCTGATAGACACAGATGAAGACGCCATAAAGCGATCGAAAACGTTCTGTCTCAGTAAGTTTTAACAATTTTACAAAATTCAAAGTTCGGATAGTCATGAACTATTGTTTAAGTGATTAATTATTTATAGTTTGGAAAGAACATTTCTTGGTACATACTGTAATATTTTCTTACACTTCTTGTTCGAGACTGTACATTTGAACCTTTACGTAGAACCATCCTTATTCACGCGTGTATATTTAGGTACTTTTACAAGACGTTCAACTAATTCAACAGGAACTTCTAATTTATGTTTCACGAATTATTGAAAGATAAATTTGTCAGCCACTTGGGAAAAATGGTATATTTGAATTGTTATAGGGTATGTATTGCATTAAAATTGCCGTTCATTAATCAATGGGAACAATCATAATACGTTAAACCCATTTTTAATTTAATTCCAGAATTTCTATACCTTTTAAGCACCAACCTCGTTCAGCCTAACAATATGGGAGCCTAAGCTAATAATGTGTGTGTTGAAGGGTCCCAAATTGATTACCCTGCATGCCACAAGGCCAAAGTACGACAGATTATCTCTCTTAAGGTATGACAGAGGGGTAAACAGCAGTCATTAATAATATCAAATTCATATTATAATAATTTAAAATTTCCTCTGATTTATTTAATCATTAAAATAATTTATTGTTAGAGACATAAGTATTAATTTGGTGATAGATTGTGCAAAACTTTCAGGTAAAATTGTATTCGTATTACTAGAATAATAATAATATTTACTACATTATTAATAACATTTTATTATTTTATTCGACGAAAAGCATTTTATTCGTAAATTGTAAAATTCAAAAATTTTAGAGTAAATTTTGGCTTTTTAATAGTTTATGATAATTTTTGATTTTCGTCAACCTCTGTATTTTATGTAAATCTGTTCTCTAAAATATCTTTTAAAATAATTGCTTTTAAACAATTGAAACGTTAAGATTGCGTGTTCCACACTCATATACTGAAGGTTGTCTAAAATGTAAGGAATCTGCCTTTGTGAGAAATGAAGAATAACGATAAAAAGAGTTAGTAAACACAATATTATAAGAAACTTTATTGCTTTACAGCAAGAGTAATATCTCTTGTAGAAGTACAAAAAGAATAGACATACAGGGATAGAAAAGGTTGCGAACTTCAAATTATTTTGGAACTCAATAAATCTCCATTAAGAAAGAAGTTTCATCCTGAAGTAAGAGTTTCCCATCTGTGTAGAAAACATCCTCTGCGTTTATAGGATTAGAAGCGACAGGCATTCCGGTTCATTACGTACATTTCTCTAAGATATGTTGGTGGGCAGTGACGTAATGGTCACCGACGTATCCCTAAAGTAAATGTGTGTCTCTCTAAATACTTCATCACATTTTTGAAATGACGATCACTTAGGGCAGGCCGAGACACGAGACGCTCAAAGACATTTATAGAGTATTCAAAGTACATTAAGCGATACCATATGATTTCATACAACAGCTGATTTTATGTTATAAGCTATGTTGTAGAACAACCGTTTTAACACTTAGGTTATGTTACTTTCTTTATTTTAAATTAGCCATTTAAAATGTTATTTTAAAGAGTTTTTATCAGGTAATACTAATATTTATTTATTCATATTTCAATAAATTTTACTGTCATTAATTTAATATATTGATAATATTAATTTATATATTTTTATTCTAATTTTTTTACTTACGACGTTATTTCGCAAAAATTGAACACTTTTTAGGAAGCAAAAGTTAAACTAGTTGAATAAACCTCTTATTCAGAAAACTAAATTAATTACTTCTGATTGGAATAAGAATACAATTTAATAATGTATTATCTACTTTTATTACATGCTTTATTAAGTATAAATTAAAATATCTAAACACTTGTAAATATTTACAAACTTGCCTATAGTATACACTTACTTATATTTGTTGAGGAAGGCCGTTCCGGGAGATGTGTCCCATTGTCAACTCAGACCTTAACTCAGTGCTATTAGGTCAGTTTGTAAATATTTAGAAGTGTTTAGTGGAAATTAGTAGTTCACGTGAAGATGGAATCAACAAATATTAAAATATCTATTAGGTGCATTCTTCAAATGAATTATTAACTTATATAGGCCAGTTCCACTGACTATTTTTTTTTAATTGTGTTTGCTGGTTGTGAATGACGTAAAATCATTCATGTCGTTATAATTGTACGACTTCCATGAATCTATATTTTGTGTATATATAAAAGTTTAACAACGTTTACTAGGATAACAAATTTCGAATTTTTGTAATAAGTGAACGCTCATTAAACACTGACGGAGATTGCCTAGAATGAGAATCTAGTAGATAAGGAACCCACAGAAATATACGATTTATAAAGTAGTGGTTTTTAAATTCAGGGCTTAAATTCCGAAACCAGATGCTTGGGAAAGGATACATGATTTTTGACTGGTCAAGAGAAACGATGTAAGACAGGCCAGGATTGGTTGGAAAAAGAAAAAGTAAATCATTGGTGGACAAATGAAGGAGAAAGGAAATCGTGAGAAACGGCTAGTTATAATAAATTGAAGAGCAGTTACGTTTTGTAAGTCTGAAAGGGCCGTTACATTATGGGAACCAGAGGAGGCAGTGCACGTCTGGGTGCCAAAGATGAATTTAGTAAAGAGATGGTGGAGGACTGAGTCAAGATATTGAGGGTCAATGGTGCAGGGGATGGGGGAATCGGAAAGTCATGAGTGTTCCGATAGAGCGACATTCGACCGCCCAAGAAGGACGTAATTACGCCTTGGTTTTGGAAACTAAATGGTCCACGTGGGAGTGCAGGAGAATAGGAGAAGCGTCCAATTGCACTCAAATTTTACTGTAGTATTATTTAAATAATTCTTGAAGTGTAAATGTTTAAATTAAAATCTTAAACAACAAGCTAGATTCAAGGACCGGACATTTATAGCTAAATTTGTAACACAGGCCATACACAGTAATCTTTCCAATGATATATTCAACTAATTTTGAATTATGTTGTTGGTTAAGATAATATTAAGTTAAAGAATAAATATTTGTCAAATGTAAAGATTTTCTATGGTTTACTCGCTGAACTTAAGCTCCGTAGTAGGATATCAATTTCTATTATAATACATGTAAACAACTTTCTGACCTTTAATATTGTAGAGAGATCGTTGTTGTTGAAACTAATTTGTATATATACAAAATCAAGAGCACAATGGTACAATATATTACAATGGAAATATTAGAAAGAACCCTAATACCACAAGAGTAATGAAAAATTACAAATAAAACAAGTTACTTAATCTTCAGCAACTTGTTTTATTTGTTATTTTTGTGATATTGGGGTTCTTTTCAATGTTTTCATTGTAATAATTTGTATATAGTAAATTTTAGTTTCATTAAACTTGAATTATATAAGTAATCAGTGATTTTTTTATTAAGTCTAGCATTTCTAATAATCCTTGAAAAGATTTATGTAAAGAATCCAGTATTACACAACTATGTAACTATTGAGTTCACTCAACGGTGACTTGCCGCTTTCAGCAACTTCCATGCACTAACTTCTAGAAGACTCCAGCATTTACAAGACGGTGTACAGTTGTGCCCACTCAAGCGTGAAAAGACACACTTTTCAAACCTTCTGTCATAAATCAAGGGCTGGACCTTGCCCGGTACAATATTTTATTGAATTACAAATTGCTTTTTTACCATGAAATCGAAATTCCCGAAAATTGTGTCAGAAGAATGAGGATTCCTCTATACTATTAGATGGCCTATGAGAGACAAGGTATTACCGAAATTTATTTATTTTTAGATAACCTTATAAAGAAACAAATAGTGGTAAGGAAATAGATACTTTAAATTAGGAAATACAATATTATATTTTTATCTTATAATATTATGATTCAATAGAAGTTTTTCTTATATTTAGAAAGATTTATTAAATAATTATCAGTTCGTTTCATTTTAGTTTTGCTTTTCACTAAGACGTTATATTGCTTATAAAACAAACATGCCCTCACAACAACGCAATAGCTCTGGAGAGCTAAACAACAGTTTGTGAAAGGTGTGTGTACTATTTGCAATGCCTGACCGTGTTTACAAGAATTTATTGACCTAAGGAAGCCAAACCTGTCATAGGACTAAATTAATAGCTGCCAGGTCATAGCGTGTCCTGCCTGGTACCAGGCGCTGACTAACATGCAATACTTGCACCGTCAAGAATTTCTCTTTTTAAATAATAAATAAATTTCTTGTAAGGCTTTGATATTAATTCAAATATAAGAGAAAAGTAAACATTCCACATTACGTTCTGTGAAGTAATCTGTTTGCATTGCTTTTCGTGGAATGATATGAAAGTTTTACAAAGATCACATGTTTCAATAGATGCTAGTCGAGTTGCTTTTGGATCGAAGTTGGACAGGACGGAATTTATTTGTATTAATTGAAACATTTAGGCCCACACGTTTTATTGAGGCGTCTAGAAAGTCACCAAAATTATTAGTAAGATTATTTTTGTTGCTCAAGAAATGAGCTTTTAAATTTTACACATAGGTTTCCTTCAGCTGTTAAGAAATTAGTTTAAATTTTGTCCATACGTTTGCAACAGATTTTGAGAATGGGTTTTTCTTTTTAAACATAGGTTTTCAACAGATTTTAAGAAATAGGGTTTCCTTTTTAATCATAAAGGTAGATACAGGTAAATAAGTCTTATCTGTTGTAAATAGGAATAGAACAAAGTTACACGTTACTTCCCTTAGAAAAAAAATCATAAGAAGTTTATTATTATTTTTATATCCCGTGGTGGCGGTTCTGAGCTGTACGAGTCTACACAGTGTAGAAGAATTTACCCCCTTAGCTTGAATAAGATATTTAAATTAAATTTGAACTACCCAGGGTATGATAAAAAATTAAAGTCTTATAAAATACTTTTATCGTTCAATCACAGAATCTAATTTTAATATATTTCTGTTATGTCTAGTTAACGAAAAGTATTTTAGTTTTGGAGCAATCATTTTTTATTTAGATTACGAACGGTTAAAACGTTTCTAAAATAATTACGTGAGGTTTTTTTAAAAATTTAGAATCATTTTGTCTAGAAAGGCTTTTGGATTTTCTATAATTACTATTACCTTTTAAAGCATTTGAGTTCATATAGAATATCTTTTTAGTTGTTTATCTATTTTAGTTGTTAAAAATTGTTGATGTTTCTATTCAATATTTTAATTGTTGGTTTTCTAAAAACATACTACAATAACATATGTTCTAGTTATTACAATAGTATATAGTATATGTACGGGAAGCTATGTTTTTTTACTAATACAGTAAATGTAAGATTACCAATGTCTAAGATTTTTTTAATTAATAGGAAAAAACCAGAACTCAATTAGGTTATAATTATCACTTAGTGGTTTGACAATCTATTACAAAAGAACCTAAGTTTTAAAATATCAAATGTAAGCGTATTATTTTTGTTAAATGTGAATGCAACCTTGTTAGCTATGATGTAACGATGTTACGGTGTTTTTGTAAAAGTCGCTCTCCACCGAACCTATGCAACGTTGCTGAACCATTCACGTTTTAATGGCTTTCATTTTCATGCAAGAAATGTTTCTTTAAACTTAAGCATCTTATTTAATAATCTTTGAGGTTTAAAAAGTTGAGATTTTCTCTACATTACCAAATATTAAATATTATCACTAATATATTATTAATAAAGCTTGAACACTGAAACACTTTATTATTAATCTTTTTAAAACATGTTCCTGTAACTGTAAAAACACGCATAATAATAAATATAACAAGAAATAATATGAAAAATTTATCAAATATATAAAGAAATAGCTTAGAATTGATTAATATTACCATATAATATACTACGTATATTTTGCAGAACACTTACAAAGAAGAAACATTTACGTTTTCAAAATTTTAAACACTGCTGTAGATGATTTTGACACACTTAACAAAATTTTCACCTACACAAGATGTGCTAATTGACAAACGAGTTTAAGGTAACGTATATAGGCAACCAACATTCACTAATTTTTAGCAAACAAATTGTTATAACTTATGAATTCTATTGAGATTAAACACAAAGTTGGAAAAACTAAATATCCTTCTTAATGTAATTGGCCTTGACAGCCAAATAATTAATTTACAGTATACTGGCTGAAGAAGAACATTTGTTTGTCGAAACAGGCAGGTGTGACATAGATATGTGTTTATATATTTATTCTACAGGCTAAAAAATTACCTATAGGTTGTTATAAGAACCACTTAGTTTGTTGTGTAATTCTTTGAAGATTACGACATGGTCACCTCAATATATATATATATATATATATATATATATATATATATATATATATATATATACAGTAAACTCCCGATTATCCGTGGAATAGGGTGGCCCGGCAACGCCGGATAACGAATTCCCCGGATAATCTGCTATAAACAAAGAATACGCAAAACGATCGATAATCGATTATTATACCATAAGTTACACAAATAATGATCCCGGTTAATGCAATTTACAAATATTCTTCAGAGGACAAAATAAATACAGAAAATAATTTAAAATGTCGATGTATTTGACGGATTATAACATGTACATTTATATGTCTAACTATTTACAATACGTACATAAGTATATGTCAAAAGTAAGTACGTATGTAATTTTCTTTACACAAAATCTTTCACTTTTTAACAAAAAAATCAGTCACTTTCGTCTTTTTTTTGTGAGTATTGATTTAGCTTTAATGTGCGATCTAAATTTCTTGAGAACCATTTTGTCGCACAGTATCTACTTGTGTCACAAAGCCATAAAGATCGATAATGTATATGACAGACATGGATAAACATATGTCACGTCCTAGACTATTTCTAGCCGAGATTAGCTGACATTTGTTTACAATCTTATGATACACATCAGGTTTTCGGGTGTCCAAGCATTTTGTCATTGTCTCTTATATATAGTAGTCTACTCACCCCTTTTATTTCGCTGGTCCAATTTACTTTCAATGTAAAAATGAGTACGTACATATTTACATATCTATTCCCTTCATCTTAACTTCTATTAAGCCTTATATGTATTTACGTCGTAATTCACCGTTTGGAAATTTAAACACATAATCTGATTGGAATAAAAATTGGGTATATGTAAGACAACGGCAGACCCCGGTTAATCCGCTCACGGATAATCGGGAGTTTACTGTATATATATATATATATATATATATATATATATATATATATGTATATATATATATATATATATATATATATATATATATATGTATGTATATATATATATATATATATATATATATATATATATATATATATTACATATAACCTTTATGTAATAAAGCTTGGTTTTTATTACATATACCTTGTATCGTAAGTAATTTGGAGTGTTTTAATAATTATCTAAGTAGCTTAATATACTGCATCATGCGAGACGACAAAACGTCTCAACCTCTGACATAGTTTATTCATCCAAATATACTTGTCAGGATCGTGATTATATTCCCTAATGGAATTTAGTAGCATTTTCCGGGGGACAAGTAATTATTTCACCTGTCAGTGTGATGCGGCGCACCCCTGCGTTCTAGTCACGTGACAACTCGCAATTTCCTTTACACCCAGACACGCCAATCAATTCTGTGTACCTTTCTAAAATTTTTATAACTCTTACTCTGAAGCAGAGACATAAATAATCTATACCAGTCTTCATGAATTATTTAAATCTCAGCCAAAATCCCTCGAAACCACATTGAAATGGCGTGACTTTTACAAGTATAATTCAGTTACCTTGTGCTTAATAAAATACGCTCCGATTTTTGAAATTACTTATTTTCTTTAACCGTGCTGGTTAGTTTTTCACTGATCATTAAACTATTTACAAATAAAATATTTAAGCAGATACATAACTGCGCTTTTGTTTTAAAAATGAATAATTTTAAAGTTTAATTAAAGCATACATATTTTAAAATTTTAATTTCTAAACTATCAGGTTTGTTTAGTTAGAACAATCAAGATATTTAAAAGTATTAAATTAAAATGGAATCATTGTTAGTCTAGAAAGTAAATAGTGAATTAGACTCTTAAAATATTGTTCGAAGCGTTAACAACAGAAGGGTCCTCTGAAGTATATTATTACTACACTGACTAATAAGCTTACCTTTCATTTAATAGTACCTATTAAAAGAAATGCATCGAAACAACTTTTACTGTTAACTTTGTATGTACAGAACTTCAAACAATAATTCAAATTCGCCCCACCTGTGGGGTGGTTGACAGTTAATTCAACAGTAAATAGTTTTTGGTTGGCTGAACTAAAGATTTAAAAGTACGTTGTTATAAACATGTAGCTAAATATTTTTATACACTACTAAATATATTATACAAATATTTAAGTTTTCTTTATCGAACACATTATAAGATATTCTGGAGCATTTTCCAGTTTGTATTACACTGACAAAAGTTTATAATTTTATGTAAACTATAAATAACCGACACGAACTATGTATAAATTTGCAATCAATATTTTGTAAAGTAAATTTTGAAGATAATGTAGACATTTTTTAATGTCACATAGTGTTCTAGAAAGAGAGTCAGCGCATGTTTCAAAGAGGTACAGCTTTAGGAATTTTCAATAAAACAACCGCTATGTGTTCACGTATTGAAGTACAATAGACTGTTAAATTATTTTCTTTTCGTCACTTGTTTTAGGTAACAGTTTTAGGTTACCTTTTTATAGTTCTATGTTTACCCCGTCTTAAAATTGCCTATACAGCGCCGTTTTCGCAACTTGATAATGTAATGCATACGTATATATCCGGTCACAATTAACACTACTGTGTCTAAAAAACGTTTTGTGATAGTTAGTACAAAAATTGTTTGAAAAATTTACAGTATTATATTTAAAGTTAACAAAAGGCTGAGTTAGACGTTCGTGTTATCAGATTATTGAATGGTAACGCATTAAACCTTTTCTTACAGAGTGAACGCAAGATTGCGGGAGACAATGAGCCTTTTAGCGCTGCAATAAGATTTCATTCAACCGTGATGTTTCAGAAGTAGGCTTTATCGTAAATATTACTTATACGGAATAGCGATGGCTTGGCACATTCGTTTAGAAAATAACTATCGAGGTTTGTAAGTTGCTGAAACGTTTCCAAAGCTTAGAAAGCACGCAATGATATCGTCATAGCAGCTGATTTGCATTGCGCCTGATTTAGTGATATTGTTGCAAAAATAAGGTATTTGGCGGTTATAACGGGCAGAATTTTAATCTCTTTTTAGTATAAATGCCTAATTTAAACTTATTTTAAACTTAATTTTGATATTCAGATTTCTAAAGAATAACTTTGCTGATTTGCATTGCGCCTGATTTACTGATATTGTTGCAAAAATAGGGTATTTGGTGGTTAAAACGGGCAGAATTTTTATCTCCTTTTTGTTTAGATGCCTAATTTAAACTTAGTTTAATCTTAATTTAAATATTCAGATTTGTAAAGAATAGCATAGCTGATTTGCATTACGAATTATTTAGTGATATTACTGCAAAAAACGGATTTGGTGATTAAAAGGGAAATAATTTTTATCTCCTTTTTGTTTAAAATTCAAATTTAGTTTATACTTATTTAAGATATTCCGATTGGTAAAGAATTACATAGCTGATTTGCATTGCGCCTGATTTAGTGGTATTGCTGCAAAAAAAGTATTTGGTGGTTAAAATGGGCAGAATTTTATTCTTCTTTTAGTTTAAATGCCTAATTTAAACTTAGTTTGAACCTAATTTAGATATTCAGATTTGTGGAGAATAACATAGCTGATTTGCATTACGTCTGAATTGATTGGCATTGCTGTAAATAACGGATTTGATGGTTAAAACGGGCAGAATTGTAATCTCTTTTTAGTTAAAATAACTAATTTAAACTTAGTTTAAACCTAATTTGGATATACTGATTCGTAAAAAATAACATAGCTGATTTGCATTACGCCGGAATTTAAAGGTATTGCTGCAAAAAACGGATTTGCTGGTTAAAACGGGCAGAATTTTATTCTGCTTTTAGTTTAAATGCCTAACCTAAACTTAGTTTAAGCTTAACTTAGATATTCAGATTTGTAAAGAATAACATGCACGGTTTGGTTGCTGAGCGGTGGTCCGCACTATGCCTCCATCAATATAATAGATTTATTTTTAAACGATATATAAAATTCACTCATATATCCAAAGCATTTGGAATATAAACTACAGGTGCTCTTTAACAGAATGGTCCTGTTGTGGACAAGGTTTACAATAGATAGCTGTATTCTCTATGTGACGAAATTGTCTACTTACCTGTAATAAAAATACCTGTAGGCGTATGGGGGACTACAGAGAATTTGATAGAATTTCCTCTCACAAATATACAATTGATGCATAGATTCAATTAAATATGTATTTCTTTCAACGATTAAATACAAATATTTTATCTAGATAAAAATTATCTAGATTATATATATATATATATATATATATATATATAACTTTTAACTACGGTGATGTATAAATTATATCTAAAATTCATTCCTAAATAAAACTATTTTTATTATTAAGCTATTTTTCACTCTAAGGAGCACAAAATCAATACTCTGAAAGCAAAAAGCTTTTTTACTAATATTTGAGGTTTAGACTACTTATAGGAACTCCTAGTAGCGACTCCCTTCATCTATTAGTGATAATAAGTCATCGCTAAATTGCAAGTAATGCAAGGACCTCAGATAGCAAAGGGCAGTGCACGTCTTCGGAGCAAGAAGCAGTTCCGTGGACAATCGCTGTAGGTAGTTAGTCTTGTTCATTGCATTTTGGTAATGCATTTTGCCATCCTTTGATTTATTAACTCTAATCCAGACTTTTACGTCCGGCAAAGAAACTTCTGTTTTTCCTTTGTTTGCCACATTTTTGAATAATGGACTGACGTTAATCTAAACCCCATCGCAAGTTATTGAGCCGCTAATGTCTTGGAATTTCCCTGGACTACTTGTTTAGGGGGCATTATTTATCATGTCTCATCCCATGACCAACAAGAAATTCAATTTTTCAATTTTTTACGACGAGTAATACTTCTTTTCTTCCCTATTCGGCGCAGAATGTCCACGTTTGTGATGTATGGTGCAGAAGAGACTCTGACAATATCTCTGTATACCCACATTTCAAATGTCTCTAGCCTCTTCACTGAAATTTCTGTCAATGTCCACCGTACAGAAATACAGAAAATATGTAAACTTTAGTCTTATTCTGTGCTTAGAAAATATACTAGTGTGTAGCTACAAATCTCATGTTGTTATATGCTGTGTTGCCTTTTTCAATCCTACAAGGTATTTCTATTGTTGTTTCCAATTTGAGTTCGTAATAGTTCCAAGGTACACGAATGAATACAATTGTTGAATTAACAGGTTTTTTACTATTAACTGTCTGACAGGTTGCTTCTTTAGCTTACCCGCATGCATTTAGGTAATGTAAGCTAAGTCCTCACCTAGTACATTCGGCCTAGAAAGAGATGTTGTAAGTGCGTCTATACTTACTGCTAGCAAGCACGCTGTCATCGGCCATAGAATATTGTTTATTATTTCTCCATTCATATTGACACCTACTATTGTATCGAATACTATGGAGCTTTTTACAAAATTCGCTCAAAACCAATAATAAATAGTAGAGGGAAACACATCCTTTCCGTACACCTTTTTTAATTTCAATATTCTCAGTGAAGGAGCTGTAAATTTTTACTTTTTGTGTCTGATCCCTGTAAATATTTGCTACATTTCGGATATCGTTGTAATCGATGCCTCCATTTGGAGTATATCTATTAGCTTGCCATGGCAATGAATAGTCAGAGAATGTTTTAAATTTAAATATAAAGTTAAAGACAAAAGAAAATATTTTTATAATTTTGAAAGGAAAACACAAATAGGTGAGTGGATGTCACAATACGGTCTAGAATGGTATTCTTGACAACGTGTAATTCGTCATTTCCGGCGGGGGCGGTGCAGGCGACCGTTTAACACAACATATGTGACATTAAAAAAATCAACGCAAAAACGAGCGTTAAATTGATGTTATCACCTACGAAGTAGTTTATATAGAATTGGCAATTATATTATAGACAAGATACGTGGTAGAAAGGTCCGCAAAATATTAGTTGAACAATGGGGATGAAAAATTAAAATGAAAATACATTATATTTATTATATTCCACAATTAAAACAATAAATTTATAAACTAAAAAACAAAGTCGAAACACAAATGTATAAACAGTGCTATAAGATTTTAAAAAAATCTAAATCAACTACAATAATGCGATGTTAAGAAGCACCATTGTCGTAATAACAAGCAGTTATCGATCCATATTCCGACAATAAATTTCAATTAATTACCAGTCTGCAGTAGGGTGACTATACCCAAAAAATATTCAGCTGAGGTCAGCGTAAACTACGTCGACACTAAGTTACAAATGTGTTCTCGCAAAGTGTAGGGCGTTACGCATTTATGAAATCTGCGGACTAAAGCATGTAGTCACTGTGCGTCATTATTTAAATAACATGTAGATAATTTTTAAATTTCGTACAAGCTTTTCTTACTTATATATTTGACACTATTTTTCTAGTATTTTAATTGTAGAATTCGTCAATATTTTTGACGATTAGGCACACTATTTGTTATTATCTAATTCGTTTGTTTTTATTTTAATATTTAGGAGTTATGTTGCTGAACTTTTTCTGTCGCTTTTCTACTTTAATTATTTAAACACTTACAAGTATCGTTTGTAATAAAGAGCGAGGTTTCATTCTTACAAAAATTATTTAAAATACGGTACTTATTTTAAAATTGCTTTTAAAATAATTTTTTGTAGTAACCAAGACTACACGTATGAAACTTCATATTTTCATTTTATATATATTACCTAAAACCTCTTTCTAAACTAGAAAAATGTTATTATAAAAGTCACGTACGATAATTGAAGGTAAAAATTCGAAAAATACAAACATAACCTCAAACATACAAACATAAACTTATATTACAAACAGACTGGAAACTGTATATACCCAATTTCCCTTTATAGGAGTAAATCACTTTATTATAATGCATTAGATCTATTTTATAAGTATATTTCATTAATAAAGTATCTTATTAATTTAAGTTTCGTTATACTAGAAATAAAATTAGTTTTAATGATCTAAGCTATTACATAAGTCTTAACAACTTCTGTTTTTGGAAAACCGAAGTAAGTGGAGGGTAATTGTTCAAATCGGCAGTCAGTTACTTTACGTAGGAAGCACACACACACACACACACACACACACACACACACACACACACACACACACACACACACACACACACACACACACACACACACACACACACACACACACACACACACACACACACACACACACACACACACACACACACACACACACACACACACACACACACACACACACACACACACACACACACACACACACACACACACACACACACACACACACACACACACACACACACACACACACACACACACACACACACACACACACACACACACACACACACACACACACACACACATATATATATATATATATATATATATATAATTTTTATAACGTAATATTAAGTGACATGCGAAAACACGAAAAAAAGGAGTCGCTCCATTATTTGCCTTTGTTTTTATTAATGTGTTCCTGACGAGTGCTTATGGTATCACAGTATTTCCATTTAAAAATAGTTATGTGAAATATCCATAAGAATTCTGTGATATGACTAGGGTATTCATCAAACGCCAAATAGCGTTTTGTCGTATTAAGGTACAATATAGTTTATTAGTCCCCCTCCAGTTTAATCCGCTGTGAGAGTAATGAGGCAGCGTGTCTGGTAATCTTACGTTTCATTCCTGATTTCCATTTAAAAGTTTAAAAAAGAACTTTACTACTCAGCTATCAGGGGGTGATAAGTTGAAGAAATTTCCATATATATTAAAATCATAAGCCTCTTCCTCTTCCCACCGTCAGCTTTTATTAATCTGACTTGAGAATAATTAATGTACCAAACATTATATTATCTACCCTGTTAATCTAAAGTTCTATTAAACCGTGGAGAGCAGAAGAAAAAGACGACATTTTTCACGTCTTACGCAGCATTGGTTTGTGTTCAGGGTAAATATCAGGACACAGAAAATGTTTGTATCTTTATTGTAAAAATAATCGAAATTAAATGGCAAAAATACTGTATTCAAATGGAGAAACGTTTTAAATTGGATTTTATATATATATATATATATATATATATATATATATATATATATATATATTTATTTTTTTTTTCCTTGGCGAAAAACCAATTGTGGTTATCATTGCCAAACAAAATCTAACACGGAACGCAATATTTTAAATAAAACCAAATAAATTTAAATACAACAAAAATTTCAAAACAAAAAAACAACAATAAATCTATAACAATAAAAAAATTCTTAAAAAACTATAAATTACAAAATAACAACAAAGAACAATATAACAGTAAATAAATAATAACAATATGTAAAACAATAATAGGTAGCAATTTACCAATAAATAAATCTCAATAACAATAACAAGAACACAAAATAAATTAAATTAAAATAAATAAAAGAAACAGAGAATTATATGTATAAATAAAAAAAATATATTTATGTATTAAATTTTAAAAAATATTTGCAAGTGGTGCAAGAAATCGATGACTCGGTCAATGGCCGAGGCATTGTCCCTTAGCACCACCTTCAAACTCCCTTTTAAATTAAAAAGGTCACGAATATTGCTTACATTAACACAATCTACTAAAATATGTTTTATTGTGAAGATATCACCGCAGTATTGGCATATTGGTGGATCTTTACGACGCATCAAATATCCATGAGTTGCAAAAGAGTGGCCAACGCGAAGGCGTGTAACCACCACTTCCTCCCTACGTTTTGAACGAATTGAAGACCTCCATGGACGGACGGTATCCTTAATTTCCCTCAGCTTATTCTGAATCACGGTATGCCACTCGTCATTCCAAGCAGCGAGCAATAAATGTTTCGCGAAACACACATAATCAGATGCCATAACTAGTTGAGTAATAGGCACCAAACTTGTAGCTTTCTTCGCTGCTTCATCCGCTTTTGTGTTTCCAAGTATTCCGCAATGTCCAGGAACCCAACAGAAAGTTACCCCCACACCCCTCAATTGAAGCCTGTGTACATCACACAAAATGTCCCCAACTAAAGGGTTGTTAGAGAAAACATCCTGAGGAGCACTTTTGGAATCCGAACACAAAAGATAATGCGAGAAGATAAGGATCGAGATTGAATGACGATCAAAGCTTTAAAAATAGCAAATAGTTCTGCCGTGAAAACACTGCAAGCTGAGGGCAATCCGTAAGTGTAGGTACGTCCAGACGCATAAAACGCACACCCAACGCCATGGTCCAGTTTAGATCCATCCGTGAAAATAATTTCACTATACAGGTGGAATCTGTATATTGTCAAAAACCCTTGGTGGTACACCACATTAGGAGTATTGGTTTTTATAAAACTGGACAATGAAAAATCAAAGCGGGGCGTTTTTAATATCCATGGAGGTATATAGCACATTGATCGTTCAAACACTGTAGGTAGTTGCAACCCAAGGTTATCCATTATTCGTAATGTTCGTATGCCGAATGGAGCGGTTGAAGGTTGACGTGCATCGTAATCTTCATTATGGATGTTGTTAAAGATAATTTTGAATGCCGGGTGAATTGGTTTGCTACGAAGACCAGAAATGTAAGATATTTGTAGCATCTGACGTCGTATCGGAAGAGCAGGTTCCCCAGCCTCCACAAGAAGACTAGAGAGTGGGCTAGTTCTAAACGCACCAGTAGAAAGTCTAAGTCCAGAGTGGTGGATGGTATAAAGAGTTTTCAGAACTGTAAGTCGTGCGGATGAATAGGCTTGACAGCCATAATCAATGCGCGATCTAACGACTGCGCGATAAAATCGAAGCATACTAGTTCTGTCAGCTCCTCATTTCGTACCACTAAGGACTCTTAACATATCCAATTTCTTGCTGCATCTCACCTTCAAATCACGAACATGTGGGATCCATGAGAGTCTTCTATCAAATAAAAGACCCAAAAATCGAACACTATCCGTGGTTTGAAGCTGAATCCCATCAAGATAAAGAATCGGCTCCTAGTGCTGCCTACGACGACTAAATGCTACACATTGGGTCTTCGAAGCAGAGAATTTGAAACCTGTAGTTTTTGATCATTCCTCTAATCTGTACATTGCTAACTTCAAAGACCTTTCCGCTGTTGCCATATACCAAGCAGGCACATATATACAAAAGTCATCTACAAAAAGGGAACAGTGTACCGGAGATCGTATATTGCTGGTGATACTACTCATTGCAACGGCAAATAGCGTGACACTCAGCACGCTGCCCTGCGGTGCACCATTCTCCTATGTATAGCTGTTTGAATACGTGCCTCCAAGTCGAACGCGGAAAGATCTGTTTGAAAGAAAGTTAGCGATGAATGCTAAGATATTCCCTTGTATACTCCATGATTTTAAAGTGTTCAGAATTCCTCTTTTCCATGCCATATCGTATGCCTTCTCAAGGTCGAAGAAAACAGCAACGCGTGTTTGACGCAAGAGAAAGACATCTTGAATAGCGGATTCTAACAAGACCAATTGGTCAACCGATGATCGTCCTTGTCTGAAACCACACTGTTCGTTGCAAAAGAAATTGTTGGTTTCTAGGTACCAGACAAGACGGCGGTAGACCATCTTCTCCAGTAGTTTGCATA